>JAPYZJ010006271.1:0-10186 GCA_030522765.1 Ophioninae sp. B BG-2022a | reverse complement strand
CCAAACGCACTGAAAACCATAACAAATAACAGCTATGACATCGGCTCGGCCGCGCGCACACCGACGAACGGCTGTGTCCGCATGGTGGGGGTAGCGCCCCTCCGGGCACTAGCACACGTGCCCGACACCTACGGACGTTGGCCCGCCTTCGAGCGCATCTGATTGGCTACCGTAAAAAATTAATAATAATTCAGGGGTTGATCTGGGACCCATACATGCTTATATCAATCGTCTTAGCATTTCACCCCCTACCCCCCATTTCACGGATGCCATTCTTAGCTGGGACACCCTGTATATGTGGTATTCCTCTTTTGTGCCTACGCTTACCGCAATAGCACGGGATGAGGGGTGGAAAAGGGGATGTGTTGGTGGTTTGGACGATTTTTAAGGTATCATGCAGATGATTCAATTATTGAAATGATAGTTGACTCTTCGTTCAATTGACTCTTATTTATTAGAATCAACTAATTAGTTAATTATATTAAATTAGCTTTTACAAGAAAATATAATAAAGATCGGTTCGTTTACATTGCTGTTGACGCTGAAATGACCCGGTCGATCGGGTGTCGAAGAGTAGGTCGTAAATCTAAAGGACCCTTGCTGGTGGGCCTGCAAAGGTGGGCACAGTTAATTCAAAAGTTAACGTCGTTATTCGTTAATTCGTTACTCAAAAAGTTAACTTCGTTCATCGTTAATGCGTTAACTTTTTGTAAATTTAACGGCAGTTAAAGTTATCCGTTAAAAATTACCTACTCAGACGTCGTATGGATATTTAAGTGAGTGTCCAATGTAAAAGATATTAGAAGAAGGTGAGCTGCGATACAAATATACAATACAATACACAGGTAAATAAAACAATTTGGTAGATTGAGTATTAGATTTTTTACGTAAGAAAATACATCATACATCGCATATGGTAACATTAACAAAGTAATCATGTCATCAATTGTTCGTACAATTTCACTCATCTTGCATCGGGTGCATGTTTCCCTTCATGAACATTAACATATTCAAATTATCATCAGAGAGAGAAATGATCGTTTATCGCATAAAATATCTTTTCCTACGTTCTACAGCCGCGCTAGACGGAATAGCAGTGTTATATCTATTAAATAGACTTATTGACACTGTTTTACCTAAAAATGCTCTCATTCTCATCACCAGATACAATACATTCTGGATCGTGACAATCTTCAGTGTTCATGATGTAATCTCGTGATAAATTTCACCAACACGAAAAAAAAAACTTTTTCGCTCGTTTTAAAAAGTTAGGTTATAAAATTAATATCCATCACCAATCGAATCCGCAATACTTGAAATACAATACCGCCAGTCTGATCAGAATAATCAATCGTACAATAAAATCGAAATGATAAGATACAGATATACCACAATACCACAATCCACATTCTAACGAAATCGCAATACGGTAATGTACGAGAATGTAAATATACTAACACTAGTAACAACGAACACTCCACACACTAACACTCCACAACTCTACAGCGACACCGCGACACGGTACGGTGCCATACGGCCATGCATCTAGTTGGGTTAGGTCCGCGTTCACGTGAGTGCGAGAGAGACATGGAAGCGGACCACTCTCTCGCACTCACGTTCAACCCGGACATAATACTCGTCTCCCGTGGTACGAGTCGTACGAGTCCGGCTTCCGTCGTATGAGTACAAGCGTGGCGTGGCCGACGTGGCGCGCAATTCAAACAAAATCATGTCGGACCAACGTAACGGACCAGTTAACGTTAGTTAACCAATAAGTTAACTTCGTTAATTAACGATTAATGGATTAACTTTTTTCTGTCCAGCTTTGTGGGCCTGAAGCGCTCGCAGATGGTGTAAATGTGTTGTCAGGATCGATCGAAGTCACGGACTCGAATACGCGTGTGTTTTCGTGTAATCCGCGGAAATATAATTAAACTTAACGCAATTAGTCGGAATATTTATAAACACGGCGGAACAATAGTTGGAGTTAGACTTGTATCAGAGTCGCGATGGAAAAACGGGTAACAACTCTTGTTAAAGAGCTAAGTATTCGTGATACTACTGTTGATTAGAAGAACGAACTGAACGGAATGAATTCTGACTGAACACTTGATGTGGTTGCTATTGATTGTGTTGGGAGACTGACTTGGGGAAGGATTGGTCTCGGTACCAGAAAAATATGGAAGCGATCAACTATCGCTTCCTTATTTCACTCTTCAAAATTCACTCTTTGAGCGAAACGTAAGGAGCGCCTACAGTACGGCTGCCAGCTCGACAGAGCCGCGCCTGCTGACCGGCAAACCGCCGGGCGCTCCGTGCTCGGCGCGCGACCCCCACTCGAACTCGCAGTCCCGTAGCTCCCACTCTCGTCCTCCGAGTTCGGCCACCGGACGCTAGGTGGACACCGCGCTCGAGTTTCTCGCGAGCGACGCAAGCCGAGAACGTGAATATAAGGGCCAGCACCGCGAGGTCAAAGCCAGAGCCGCTCAGCCCGAGCTCTGAGCCGGAATCGGGGACTTCATATCTGAGACCCGCCGAACAGATGCCGAAACGTCTCTCCAAAGCCAAGAAATCACCAAGGAAGGTCTCTGTCCAGTTCATCCCTTGGAAGCTCCGGCCGATCTATCTGCCCATAAACTGCTTCTCCGGAGCCCTCACCAGGCCACCAAAGTCAGCGGTGCTCACGTGGGACGTCAGAGTTCGTCGGTGGACATCTCCGCGGTGGAGCACCCATGCTCCTCCGCTCCTCTCGCCACTGCCTGCCGAAGTCCCCGCCCATCGACGCCTCGACTTAGACTCGACCACACAGCAGGGTACACCGTGGAAGACAGACCATCCCCGCAGCGGCCGGCAGCGACAAGATCAACATCCAGACACAGACGAGCTGAACCACCACCACCGACGAGACCTCCTCCTCGGACGAAGAATTAAGAACGCAGCCATCTACCGATCCAGCAGTCAGCGAGCGCTCTTACAGCCCCCCGCTAGCACTCCTCCCCGGGGTTAAAATTACAAAAACGCAACCCCCGATCTTCTGGAGCGAAGCTCTCCACCGCACTGATCCCAACAATAACTCCGATTGAAAATAAAGAACGATATTACACCAAACCTAGTGTCTCGACTCCATTCTTCAAGCGTCACCCCCTACACAAGCGCCCCTAGTCCGCCAACACTCTTCCTATCGTGAGAGTGCATTTTTTTGGGGGATTTGTTAAAGACAGTTTGGTAGATTGAATATGAAAAAGTGAATTAACTGCTGTGGTTGGATGAAAAGGAAAAGCGAGGACTGATATCGGTGCGTCATTGGATAGGAGCGCATATATTTGTAATTGACGATGCATTTCTGAGAACTCGGTCTATATTCCCTTATTTAGTATATGGAAAACCAAGGAAGGAAGAATGGACCCTTGTTCTTGACGAATGTGTTGCTCGAAGGAAAGAGAGGGCAATAGGTATGGGAAAGCGTATGGGTTATGACATTGAGTTTTATTACTCTCGACATAACTCTACGTTCAGAAGAGTTCGATGTTTTTGTGCATGCAGGAGATTAGAGTATTCCGTCATACAGTCTTTGTGTCGAAAAACTGTGTACTCTCGAGTTTTACGACCCGAGGGCTTGACGGATGTTATACTGTAAATTCTTGATACGTGGTCTTTATGTGTCGACCCGTCTCAAAGTTTCAATTTTTTTTGTGAACGGTTTTTGGTGAAGAGAAAAGAAAAGAGGGTATATGAAGTCTGATAATTTGGCGATTTCTGATTTTTTCTTCGCCGGAATTTCAGAGGGTTGTTGGTATAAGGGGGGTGCTGAGCGAGGATGTGACATTTGAAAGGTTTGTGAGGTGTTTCGTAATTCGAATGGCATTCAATTGCACTCGTAACGTCCAAGCGGAGTGAAGAAAACGGTCATTTCCTCGTTCTTTTCTGCCATTGGAATTTTATGAAATCCAGATGCCAAATCAAAGATTGTAAAATATTTTTCAAGTCCCATTTGGTCCAATATTCCGGTAATATTCGGCAAGACGTACGACTCTCCTTCCGTTGCTTCATTGCACTTTCGGAAGTCGACTGCCACTCTCTGTCATATGTTTCCCTCGGCGTCAGGCTTTATCGGAATGACGAGTGGAGTAGCATTCTATGAGCTCTTGCTCGGTCGAATTATTTCGTCTTTTAACATTTCTTTTGTCTGCACTATTACTTCTTATTTCGGTACTTCTGATAATTGGTACGGACAAATTTTGATTGGAGTTGTTCCTTGTCGCATGTTTATGCGGTGCATCCAAGCTTCTCATCTTTCAAATAGAAGATATCATATTTTTCCTCTTCGGGATTTAAATTCGAATCCCTTTTTATTTCTTCCCATATTTTTTATTTTAGTTTTATTTTTTCTTCTTTTGTTGCGACGTTGATCCCTTTTTCTTCTTTTGGGGTTTCCGCTTTTATTTCTTCGATTTTTACCGTTGGCCTTTCTATTTCGACTACTATATCACTCATATTTCTCACTATTACGAAGCAGAAATTTCTTACTGGTTGCACGTAACTTCCGACTATTTTGAATACAGGTACTTCTGTTGCAGCTACGTATCCTATAGAAAATGGTGTAGGGCTAGTTGCCTTACGGATGACTCTATTATGGTTTTTTCTTGTAATAGGGCTTCGATCGCCCTTGCCTCGATTAATGACATCACTATTGCTTCCAGTCGTTGACCCTACACTAACACGGTCTCGTTGTATTTTTGCTTACCTTTGTTTAAGTCGACTTGTAACGCGGCTACTGTACGGTGCGTTCCATAAAATGCTGTAATTTCATCTTTAAATTGTTGATATGTGTGGATTGTGTATATCACGTATCCTTTCCCGCCTTTCCTATTACTTTTCTTGCTAATGACAATTTAATAAAGGCGGCCTGTCGGCGATTGCGATGCTTTCGTTTGCATAGCCAAATGGTTCTATTGTATTCTCGACTTCGTCGGGTTTTTCACCATTGACTCGTCGTATGAGGCCTCCAGCCTCTTTTACAGTCATACATTAATTTTCGTGCGCCATGTTATCGGGATTAATTTGTAGCACGGAAAAATCTCAAATTTCTATTTCGCGACCACGCGTTACGTTTATATTTTCGGATTTTAGTACGTTTTGTGGCCATTGGTTTACTTGGGGAATTTTGAGAATTTGGACTTTCGTCTGAACTTGTCGCGGTACGGAATCATTTTTTCTTAGGTTCTTGGATCTCTGCCTCTATCTCTTTTTTTGTTTGGGTTTCGGGTCGATCTCGTGCGATGAGATCGTCAAAAATTGAATTTAATGAACCTATTAATTTATTATTACCCGGTAATTGATAGAACTGATGAGGCTTATCTTCGTCTGACAATAATTTTCAATTTTAGCTTTGGAGGGTATTTTTTTGAATAAATGGTCCGTTACTTACAGTACGATGATTCGCTTCATGTTAATCGACGGCTTGCCGTTGGTTGTAAATCGTGATTGACCTTTTTCTCGTTAATGTTTGGCAGGAAATTGACAGCATTGTTCTTCGTCACCGTCTTGCTTGTGGTCCATGATCTTGTTTTATGTCCTCGGGAGTTGATTTTGTCGCGACTTCGTCCTTGGAGTCGATCTGGTTTCGATGATCCTTTTGATTCAGTGTATTTTGAGAAGCTCTGTATGTGCTGTTCGGCAGTTGCCCGTAAGCACTTTTTTGTGTAATGGACTCGGTTGGGTATCGCTTCGGTTCACGTCCTTATTTCTCTTTTGTTTGTTTTGTGTCTTCTTTGCTGAGTTCGGATTTTTGACGTTGTGGAATTCCAATTTATGATATGCCAAATTATCGAATTCCAAGTTGTGGTATGCCACCTCTGCCACCCAATGTTATGCCCGCGGAGTATGCGGAGGCTCGTTAGACACAGGAGGTTGTCTTTTACTTTACTGACTGGTGGCAGCTAGGATCAGTGTTTCAAAGGCGGGTTGGTCTCAATAAGAAAAAATCTCCAACTCTGGAGTTGTACGAACTTTAACAAATATTTATTTTTAAACTAGGCACCAAAATTACAGTTCTCTTGATTGGCCTCGAGACCGACCGCTCCGGTTTCTGGCCGAAAACTGACTTTTAATAAATGGGCCCGGGTAATTGTAAACTCGGATTTCCCAATCGATCGTTCGAGAACGATCATATCGTTCGATGGTGACTAGCATATTCACTTGCCAAATTAGCCCGCGTCAATTACATGTAGTACCCGAAACCGATGCATCAGGACCTTTGTACCGTGTGCATTAGCAACAATTTCGTTGCTACGTGCCAGTGGAAGTTTCTTATAATTTCAGGGCACAACAACCATGTGTAAGTATATTTTTTTCTACTTCGCTATCCATTCAAATTCACGAAGCAAAATGGGCTAAAATCGAATTAGTAATAAAAAAGTCTGTTTTCATTTTGAAGAATATCATGGACCAAATGCATGTCATATCGACGAGGCATATCATTTGTAAATAATTCAACAGTTAATTATTTAAACTTAACAATTTTCCGAAAAATATGTAAATAACGGAAAGTTCGTTTATTGCAATCACAGTTATTACAACAAATAAAATGTTGATTCTTATTATTGATCACGAAAACTTGAATATGTGATTATTAACATTCAGACGCGCATTGATATACATTCCGCAACTAACAAAATAATTGAGTAAATAGTAATTGACTATCTCAATAATTAACTGGTGATGAGTTTAATGTTTTTTGGTTTGCAGTTTATTTCTTATCAAAATGTACAATCAAACGTATACATCGGATTGAATCAACCTTAACAAAAAAACAGAATATTCTGAATAAATATATACTTTCGTATTGTAATAACGTAACATAAAGTTTTCGATGTATTCGGTCATAAATAATCAATTGCCCTACTATCATTGCTAGCAGTTTAGTCAGTTAAGTCACTCGTTCAGCAAGATGCCAATCTTATATATATATATATATATAAATGGGAACTTAAATCATAATGGATTATTGAATTAGTATGATTGTCATCCGAGGATTTTCTATATTCATGCCCAATTGCCGTGATATCATTGCATTGAGTTATAACGTGACTTTTTTCTAAAATATAATATACATAGAACCGGGATCTATACATAATATTAGACCCCATACAGAAATTGATAACATTCAATTATTAACACCAAGTGGCAGCTCCTTTGACACTTGAATATAACCTTGTCAATTAGTTTTTTTTTGATCCGCTTTTTCGTCTTTCGCTTGACCACGTCCCATTAATTTGGCCAAAGAGTCCCAAATACCACCAAGGAAGAGGGCGCAAAATAGGTTCTCGAACGGAACGAATGGATCATGGATGCCCAGCAAAATTGAAGATAGCTGCAACAAACAAATAGATTTTTATCGACGCCGCATTTCATATTCACGCGCAGTTAATGTTCCATGTTTTAAAAAGCATAATGTGAATATTTCGAGCAGATGACTCATTGATGATTTTGCTACAGGATACAGTCCAGGCTCTTCATTGCCCGACACCAGAGATATTAAGGATAAATAATACATTCCTTTAAATTGCCATTATGTTTTTGCTCAGTCAATGCAACATTTTATGAATCATAGTTGATTAGCCCTAAAGTAAAAAGCTCCTTTTCATCTTCTTTGTTAGCGATCTGTTCCGTTTTACTCAACTGAAGGTATGAAATATATATTTCAGGAATAACTAATATGTAGTGTTTTATGTTTGAACCAAATAATCTTTATCACAAGGTTGCCAATTTTTCGGAGCCTCATCATAACAAATCGAGTCTCAGGCAATATTCGCGTTGAAACTCATACTGCAATTCAATGAACACGCTGCATTTTGAAACACAAGGAACTTTCCATTTATTTTAAGTGCACCCGTCAAACAATTGCCGAGTATGAACATGATCTCAAAATTCGTCCTTACAAAATTTTCGACATTGAATAGTACAATGTATTTGAAATGTTGAAGTTTTTTTGTCGAGGATCTTTATGATTTTGTTATCATCGAAAATAGCTGGTAAGGTTGTGAAAGTTCTAAATGTTCATAACTACTGATACAAAAATTCTACACTCTAAAATTTGGGGTAAAATATACTGATTTAGCATAACATTGAATATCAACATCGGAGGAATCTTTTGTTATTGGTTCTTTATTGTATTATGCCATAATGAAAAAATTATCGTTCATGGGTTACACCATATTGAACTGAAATTTCAATCCTGGACTTTTATCAACCAATGATGAATTAATTTATTTATATAATCCAATTTTTTTAACCACCCATTTTCAACATGAAAACTCACACGTTTGAAAATGTCAACAAATTTGTTCTGTAATAATTTTTCAGTAGTCAAATTTTTTAAAATAAAATATACTAAAGGGTTGAACCATATTTAGATGTACAACGTAAGTCATTAGAATAAACTAAAAAATGTTAGAGTGATTGTCACAATTTTATCATTTAAAAAATCATTTAGCTCCGTAAAGTTCAAGAATTGAAGAATTCCTTGAATGGTTTGTATGTTTCTACGTAAACGTTACCGCATTTTTTTATTGTTTTGGTTGTTCGACGTGCCTACTTGTATATTTGCAAATCATTATTTGAAAAAGTTAGTTTTCGAATGGATTCTTGGAAACCTTTTTTTTCAACCCTTTAAACGGCATTAACGACACGCGGGGCAACGCCACGTCGATTATTCCGTGATTGGGTCGGTCGATTGTCACAAGAATTGATACGCTGTGGTTTTTTAGTGGCGGCTGAATACGATTCTGCCAACAACATGGAGACATTCAAAATTGCGGGTCCAAAGATGTTGGGTCCAAATCGACAAATTGAATTTGAATCGGGTGAAATGTTGGAAGTTTTGGAATGCACACTTTCGAATTCACGAATTAAAAAAGGAAAATGATTGGAATAAAACCTTATTTTTTCGCATTTGGGTTCAGTATTTAGTAAAAATATTGCTCAAAGTTGCCCGGTACATTAACTGGTGAACTTGGATCGACACCGCAGAGAGTGCTACGAGGAGGCGGCGTTTTAGGATTTTACATTCTATTTTCTATTTAAAATAAATTTTTGGGTATTTTCAAATAATTTTATGTGTTGACGAAACCTTATGTTTTATTTAAAAATTCAAATTTATCAATTATGGCGCCAAAATCGTAATCAGCAACTACGAAAATCCCTTAGTGTCAAATTTCGTGAAAATACAAATTTTTTTTCTGAGCTTGGAGCGCTTCACGCGAGATTTGTCTTGCCGTTCAAGGGGTTAAACATATTCAATTTCTTTTTTTTATTTGGAAGCGTTTCCAAATGCACAGGACTTTGAAAATAAGATTTCTTTCATATTGTTGCTTAGACTGTATTCATTGATACATTCTGCATTTATACCTATGTTGAAACGTTGAAATATTATCCAGTTAATGTTTCTCACTCCAAACGAAATTTTTTTTTCAAATGTCTGCAGCGGTATATTAAAAATAATGAAAAAATATTAATAACCAAAAAGACCGAGCATGAAGGCATACTGCATGTTTGCCCCAAATTTAGGGTTTCCATTTCAAATGGAACGTTCTTCATACAAGAAAATAATATTTAATATCAATGTCAACGATTTCGTGATGAAGACGAGAAAAAAAATGGATTTCTGACAAAAAGGTATCAAATCATTCGTATTTTTCATCAATTTCTGTCAAATTATAGTTTCAATTATACAGGGTGTCCCAGCTAAGAATGTCATCGGTGAAATGGGCGGTAGGGGGTGAAATTGTAAGATGAATGATATAAGCATGTATGGGTCCCAGATCAACCACTGAATTGTTATTAATTTTTTACGGCAGCAAATCAGACGCGCCCGGAGGCGGTCCAACGTCGGTGGGTGCCACGCACGTGTGTTAGTGCCCGGAGGGGCGGTACCCCCACCATGCGGACACTGCCGCTCGTCGGTGTGCGCTTGCATGTGGTAGTGTGCGATAAAAAAGGGACTATCGGCGCGCGCGCGGCCGAGCGGATGTCATACCTGTTATTTGTTATGGTTTTCGGTGCATTTGGCTTTTTTATTGAGTGAGCGATTCCGGCCTTGACGGCAGACGCTGTTACCTGTCCTCTGTCTGTAACCTGTCCTTTCCCTCGTGTCTCTACTAACTGTATTGCAACTATGTATTCGGTA
>JAPYZJ010006270.1:0-12246 GCA_030522765.1 Ophioninae sp. B BG-2022a | reverse complement strand
CAATGAAATCGATCTGCTCGGCCATCTCCATTGTGACATTTTCAATCAAGAGCGATTCCTCATAAATGGTGTGGAGATGCGATTACGGCTTGTACGCACGAGCGATGCGTTCTGTCTGATGACTCCTTCAAAAGATTTCAGTATGCACATTACTGAGGCGTCGCTTCTCGTACGCCGCGCGAAAATCGCCCCGGGCATACTTTTAGCTCAAGCACGAGCATGATCAAAATCTACGGCAAAATACCCGTTGACGCGTGTCGAGGTTAAGTCTATATCAATGCACGCAGGGGTACACGGCGATACTCTGGACAATGTAATTTTTGGCCAGCTACCAAAGCGCATAATTCTCGGTTTTGTTGACAATAAAGCGTTCAACGGAAATCGGTCTCTGATTCCGTTTAACTGCTAGAATTATAAAATAAATTATTTAGCTTTATACGCTGACGATGTGCAAATACCATCGAAAGCTCTACAGCCTAACTTGACGATACAGGCCTGTGTATGTAGACGCGTATCATACATTATTCTTGGTGACAGGCATTCCCTTTCTCAATCAGGGTAATTCAATTACACGCTCAGCGTATCCCTGGGGATATTGTCTTTTTGCATTTGATCTTACGCCAGATCTCTCGGCTAACAGTAACACTCATTGGAATTTGGTGAGTCCCGGTAGCGTCAGGGTAGAAGTACGCTTTGGTGAGGCTCTAACCTCGACGGTAAATTGTGTCGTGTATGCAGAATATGATAACGTGGTGGAGGTTGACGCCACCCGTGAAGTTATTATAGATTTCAGCGGGTAAACTCTCAGTTTGTCCCGAGCATTCATATCAGAATCATCATCATCATGAGTATCGCCATTCACATACAAGGCTTGACGGACAAGCATTGGAGCTTCATACCGAAAGAAGTGGCAGTTGTGTCGGTCGATTCGTCATGGTGTGATCACTGAATAGTAGCCCCACCACACGCATACAGACAATTACCGAGTGATGTGAACAAAATTAACGAATGGGTGACGCAAAATCATCACGGCATAAGATAGTCCGAGGGTTATACGTCCTTACGGCATGTTGAGAGAATATTGCGGATTATCACGGCCGAATCTACCCGTGTGTTCGAAAGAGCGGCCGCTAAAGCATCCTATTTGATGAACCCCACCAGCTTATACATTATAAATATGGAGGAGGACGAGGATAATATCTCATTTCAACATCTTCCGGGGGCTGGTACGCTTTGCTCGAATCACGATGTGACGCATAAGAATTGTCCCTATAAATGCGCTGTATATGACGCGACGAGAATTAAAACGCTCTTCTGCCAGAGTGAATACCATCAATCGTTATGGGAGTATAGGACCACAGCAACAACAACATTATCGCCCATTTTATCCTGTTATGAACCGTCTCCAAATTCTTGACTGCCTACATATTATAAAGAACCACACGGTTGGCGTGTATCCCGAAGACCGTATTCCTAAAGTCTGGCAAAAGCCGACAGCTATTGTCGCAAACACCGAAGGGCATAAACAGCCCGGAACTCACTGGGTCGCCATGTACGTCGATCGAGACGGACGCGGATGGTACTTTCGACAGCTATGGACTACCTCCAATCATCCCACAACATCTCCATCGACTCCGGGGAAACTGTAAACTCTTCCGATTTAGCACTGATCAACTTCAATCTGCGGAGTCGCAATGTTCCGGACAGTTGTGCGTGATATTTCCTCATTATATGTGTTCTGGCTTCGGTATGCATAAGTTTATCAGTGTATTTTCAAGTAATTAATCTCGCAATGACAAAATAGTTAGTGACTATTGTCACAAGACGTTCACCCACAAGAATGATAAAAGTATGGGTCAAATGTACAGTAAAAATATAGCCATAGGGAATGGCAAGAGCAGCAGCAGCTCCTTTAATCATAAAACTTTTTATTGTGTACAGAGCTGCTGTACTCGTAATCGCTAATTAATTAATAATAAAATTATCATATCGAAAAAAAAATTTCCATCGTGTGTGCGGAGCCTTATTCAGCCGCGCGTAGCAATAGCATCGTCAGCCATTTTGGGTCCGCCTGGCGGCGCTTTGTATTCTACGATCTTTGGCGGGGTCGGTGGTGGGGGTCACGCGGCCTGCAGCAGTGGGGGATGGCCATGACAGCGAAGACGGAAACGGTCACTCTACGTCATTAATTGTCTTCGAGCAGAAACTGGAGTAGATGCACGTGCAAAAACAGCGCGAATTGAAAGAATGTCTAGAGCCTTTTTTGCAAAATATTGCCATTCTTCGGTCACTCATCGAGAGACGAGCAGTGATACAGGCTCTCACAGGTGAAATTGGTAAAATCAACATCAACGATGGACTTTTCGCAAATCAACAAGATCGGGAAGACGGCGGGCTTCTTGCCGATGAAAAAACTATCAGAGCTGTCGATGAAAATCGACGATAAGAACACCGATTTACGTGTTGTAAAGACACGCTACGGCCCGCGCATCATCATCGACGTCAACGAACAGTTCGCCTGCTTTCGACTCTCAAGATTTGCCAAAAATCTGGATAACGAGGCGCTCTTCAGGCAAATGGTAACCGCGGCTCATGACAATAATTTCCTCATAGAATTCCTCGGGAACGAATTCAACGATGTGGAGTTCAAACCGGCCCAAGGATAATACGGCTCTTGCTGCTCCCCAAACCAGGGAATTCAGTCTATCTCCAGAGGCCATGATGAACGGAACCTACAATGAACGTGTCTTCAAGCTACAGCCGCTACTGCTGCAAACATTCTACAGACTTAACACTCGCTCAACAAAAAGCGTGTGGCTGGGCATTGAAGTCGTGGATGCTAGTCAATTACGGCCCATTATCCGTTTCATGTGTGACAGCGATGGTTGGGTAACGCTAAACGCCCTGTCATTGCTGGATTTTCGAAAACGTCTCAACAACATTGGCGCTTAACTCAGAGGAGAAGCAGAAGGAAACGCTCACACTGTAGTGTCTTGCGATAGTTACAATCTGGAATACAGCGACCTTCTCCATCGACCATCCGTAACTATCCAAAACTTCAACGAATACGGCACACAAGCCATACACCGAGCTGCGCCATTCCTCGCTTTCGTAAAAGGTGACTTCATCGAGCTGGAATCAATCGAAGAACATATAGACAGCTATATGACGCAACTTCACAGTGCCATCGGCGATGTCAGAAAGTGTAAGGATGTGCTTGTCAGTGTAATTGCATCAGAAATTTACAGCCTGACGGC
This sequence comes from Ophioninae sp. B BG-2022a, assembly GCA_030522765.1. Classification (NCBI taxonomy): domain Eukaryota; kingdom Metazoa; phylum Arthropoda; class Insecta; order Hymenoptera; family Ichneumonidae; species Ophioninae sp. B BG-2022a. Next base: position 8,989 of record JAPYZJ010006270.1, on the reverse strand, counting down.
CCGTTGTTTACGGCAGCGGATTCGTAAAAAGCGCACAAAAATCCGGGAAAGTGGTCAACGCGCCCTCTCCGGCGCTCCCAGTGCCCTTTCTACCTACGCCGCGACATGCGACACCGATGATCTCATAAGTCACCAATTGAAACGGAAAATCACCAGCGATATCATGTAAATATCATAAAAAGAAAAGAAAAATTGTGTATATTTCCTATGTATTGTAATAGAAATAATAAAAAAAAAAGGGACCGCTATGGTGATTCCGCGCTCCATCCACACTCCAGCCGCCCCCGCCACTCCCAGGAGTGGGGGGCAGCATCCCGACCTCTCACATGCCGAGGAGTGTGAGAAGGAGTGAGGATAAGAGTGGGGAGCACCATAGTGGACCCAATACTACGACGCATTTCTCGAAAGTTTCCGTACAAAAAGCGGGTTTTCGCATATTTTTCGACGAACGGAGCATTTTTACGATAATTTAACTAGATCCTAACGCAAGTAACGCGAAACAGCGCAATCGCCGGTAAACTCCGAAAATATGCTCGATTTCACTGCTTTCGGCGGCAGAATCGCGGAATACGAGAATCTGGCACTTCGACGCCTTTCTCGACAATTCTCGCGCAAAACGCGTGTCTGCGTAATTATCGACAAAATGGGCATTTTTACGATAATTTAATTGATTACTACAGAAACTAACGCGAAACAGCGCAATCGACGTTAAAATCCGAAAATACGATCGATTACACGGTAATCGACAGCAGAATCGCGGAATACGCGAATCTGGTACTTCCAGGCAGTTCTCGATGTTTTCTAGCAAAACGTGTGTTTTTGGGTACTTTTCGACAAAAGGCGCATTGTTACGTTAGGTTAACTGATGCCTACCGATTGCGCGAAACAGCGCAATCGACGTTAAAATCGGAAAATTCGGTCGATTTCGCGGTTTTCGACCGCCGAATGTAAAAATGCACACTTCGTCGAAAAACACGCGAAAACAGGCCTCTTGGTCGACAACTCTCGAGAAATGCGTCGAAGTACCAGATTCGCGTATTCCGCGATTCTGCTGTCAGAAACCGCGAAATCGGGGGAATTTTCGGATTTTCACGGCGACTTCGCTGTGTCGCGTTAATTACTATAGGAATCAGGTCAATTAACATAACAAGGCGCAGTTTGTCGAAAAATACCGAAAAACACACTTTTGCTAAGAAATGTCGAGAAATGCCTTGAAGTGACAGATTCGCTTTTCGGCGATTCTGCTGTCGAGTTACGTGAAATCACGCGTATTTTCGGATTTTCACGGCGATTTCACTGTTTCGCGTTAGTTTCTGGAGGAATCAGAGGAATTAGCGTAAAAAAGACCATTTGGTCGAAAAATAAGCAGACACACGTTTCGCTCGAAAAATGACCAGAAAAGCGTCGAAGTGCCAAAATCTCGTATTCCGCGATTCGGCGGTCGAAACCCGCGAAAGCGAGCGAATTTTCGGATTTTCACTGCAATTCCTCTGTATTGCGTTAATTTCTGTAGGAATCGGTTAAATTAACGAAAAAATGCGCATTATGTCGAAAAATACCCAAAACACAAGTTTTGCTAGAAAATGTCGAGAAATGCCTCGAAGTACCAGATTCGGGTATTCCGCGATTCTGCTGTCGAGAACCGTGAAATCGAGCGTATTTTCGTATTTTAACGGCGATTGTGCTGTTTCGCGTTACTTTGGTTAGGATCCAGTTAAATTAGAGTAAAAATGCTCATTTCGTCGAGAAATACGCGAAAACACGCGATTTGCTCGAAATATCTCGAGAGATGCGTCGAAGTGCGAGATTCGCGTATTCTGCGGCTCTGCGGTCGAGAAATTGGAAATCGAACGGATTTGCGTATGTTTACGGCGATGTCGCGGTTTCGAACACAACGTGTGTTTTCGAGGATTTTTCTATCAAATGAACATTTTTTAATCTTATTTAACTAATTCCTACTGAAATTAAGGCGAAACAGAGAAATCGCCGTGAAAATCCGAAAATTCGCATGACTTCGGAGTTTCCGACCGCAGAATGACTGAATACCCGAATCTGACACTTCGAGGCATTTGTCGAACTGTTACGAGCAAGACGTGTGTTTTATCGCATTTATCGACCGAAATGTTCATTTTTATGCCAATTTAATTGCTTTCTACCGTACTTGACACGACCAAGCGAAATCCCCGTGAAAATCCAAAAATTCGGTCCATTTCGCGCTTCTCGATCGCAGAATCGCGAAATACACAAATATTGCAAGCTGCGGCATTTCTCAAAATTCTTCTAGCAAAACGTGTGTCTGCGTATTTTTCGACAAAATGAGCATTTTTCCGTTAATTTAAATCGATCTTTATGAAACTTACGCGAAACAACGGAATCGCCGTGAAAATCCGCTCGATTCCGTGGTTTTCGACGGCCGAATGGCGGAATACTACAATTTGGCACTTCGACGCTTTTCTCGACATTTTTCGAGCAAAACGTGCGTCTGCTTATTTTTCGACAAAATGGGCTTTTTTACGCTAGATTCACTGATTGCTCCAGAAACTCACGAGAAACAGCGAAATCGCCGTGAAAATCCTAAAATACGCTCGATTTCACGGTTCTCGACCGCAGAATCGCGGAATACGCGAATCTGGTACTTCGAGGCATTTCTCGAAATTTTCTAGGAAAACGAGTGTTTTTGGGTATTTTTCGACAAAATGCGCCTTTTTTCGTTATTTTAACTGATTCCTACAGATGTTAACGGAAAACAGCGAAATCGTCGTGAAAATCCGAAAATTTGCTCGATTTCGAGGTTTTCCACCGCCGAATAGCGGAATACGAGCATCTGGCAATTCGATGCTTTTCTCGAAATTTTTCGAGCAAAACATCTGTCTGCGTAATTATCGACAAAATGGGCATTTTTACGCTAATTTAACCTTAATCTACAGAAACTAACTACAAACATCGAAATCGCCGTGAAGTTCCGAAAATTCGTTCGATTTCGCAGTTTTCGACCGCAGAATCGCGGAATACGCCAATCTCGCATTCCGACGCATTTCTCGAGATTTTCTGAGCAAAACGTGTGTTTTCGAGTTAATTTCAGTAAGAATTGTTTAAATGAACGTAAAAATGACCATGTCGTCGAATAATAACCAAAAACACCCGATGTGGTCGAAAAATCTCGAGAAATGCCTCGAACTGCCAGATTCGCGTCTTCCGCGATCCAGAACCGTGAAATCGAGCGAATTTTCGGATTTTAAAGGTGATACCGCTGTTTCGCGTTAATTTCTGTAAGAATCAATTAAATTAACATGAAGATGGCCATTTTGTCGAAAAATACCCAAAAACACACGTTTTGATAGAAAGTGTTGAAAAATACTTCGAAGTACCAGATTCTCGTATTCCGCGATTCGGCGGTCGAACTCTGCGAAATCGAGCGAATTTTCGGATTGTCACGGCGATTTCGCTGTTTCGCGTTTGTTGCTTTAGGAATCAGTAAAATTAACGTACGAATGAGCAGTTTGTCGAAAAGTATCCGAAAACACACGTTAAGCGAGAAAACGTCGAAAAACACTTCGAAGTACCAGATTCTCGTATTCATCGATTAGGCGGCCGAACTCCGCGAAATCGAGGGAATTTTCGGATTTCAACGGCGATTTCGCTGTTCCGCTGCAGTTTCTGTAGGAATCAGTTAAATTAGCGTAAAAATGCCCATTTTGTCCACGAATACGTAGACACACGTTTTGCTAGAAAATACTCGAGAAATGCATCAGATTGCCATATTGCGTATTCCGCGTTTCTGCAATCAAGAAGCGCGAAATGGAGCGAGTTTTCGGTTTTTCACGGCGATTTCGCTTTGTCGTGTCAAGACCAGTAGGAACCAGTTAAGTTGGCGTTAATATCATCATTTCGGACTCAAAATGCGATAAAACACACGTTTTGCTCTTAAAAGTTCGAGAAATGCCACGAAGTGCCAGATTCGGGTATTCCGTTATTCTGCGTTCGAAAACTCCGAGGTCATTCGAGTTTTCGGATTTTCGCGGCGATTTCTCTGTTTCGCCTTAATTTCAGAAGGAATCAGTTGAATGAGCGTTAAAATGTTCATTTTGTAAAAAAATACTCGAAAACACACGTTGTGTTCGAAACTGCGAAATCGCCGTGAATACACGCAAATCCGTTCGACTTCGAATTTCTCGACCGCAGAATCGCAGAATACGCGAATCTCGCACTTCGAGGCATTTCTCAACATTTTCTAGTAAAACGTGTGTCTGCGTATTTTTCGACATAATGCAGATTTTCACTCGAATTTAACTAATTCCTACAGAAACTAACGCGAAACAGCAAAACCACCGTGAAAATTCTAAAATATACTCGATTTCACGGTTTTCGGCCACAGAATCACGAAATACGAGAATCTGGCACTACGAGGCTTCCCTCGACATTTCTCGAATTTCTCTAGAAAATGTCGAAAAATACCTCGAAGTAGGAGATTCTCGTATTCCGCGATTCGGCGGTCGAACACCGCGAAATCGAGCGTATTTTCGGATTTTCACGGCGATTCCGCTCTTTCGTGGTAATTATTGTATGAATCAGTTAAATTAACGTGAGAATGAGCAGTTTGTGGAACAATCCCCAAAAACACACGTTTTGCTAGAAAATGTCGAAAAATGCCTCGAAGTGCCAGATTCTCGTATTCCGCGATGCTGCGGTCGACAACCGTGAAATCGAGCATATTTTCGGATTTTCCCGGCGATTTTGCCGTTACATGTTAGTTTCTGTAGGAATAAGCTAAATTAGCGTAAGAATGTACATTTTGTCGATAATTACGCAGACACATGTTTCGCTCTAAAAATGTCGAAAAAAGCATCGAAGTGCCAGATTCTCGAATTCCGCGATTCTGCGGTCGACAACTGTGAAATCGAGCGTATTTTCGGATTTTCACGGCGATTTCGCTTTTAAGCATTAATTTCTGTTGGAATCAGTTAAATTAACGAAAAAATGCGCATTTTGTAGAAACTACCGAAAAACACACGTTTTGCTAGAACATGTAGAGAAATGCCTCGAAGTACCAGATTCGCGTATTCCGCGATTCTGCGGTCGACAACCGTGAAATCGATCGTATTTTCGGATTTTAACGGCGATTCCGCTGTTTCGCGTTAGTGGCTGTAGGAATAATTTAAATTAGCGCAAAACGTCCATTTTGTCGATAATTACGCAGACAACCGTTTTGCTCGAAAAATGTCGACGAAAGCATCGAAGTGCCGGATTCTCGTATTCGGCGATTCTGCGGTCGACACCCGTGAAATCGAGCGTATTTTCGGACTTTCCCGGCGATTTCGCTGTTTCGCGCAATAATGCCCATTAAGTCAACAAATAAGCAGATATCCGTTTTGCTAGAAAAATTCCGAGAAATGCCTCCGATTGACATATTTGCGTATTCCGCGATTCCGCGATCGAGAAGCGGGAAATGGAGCGAATTTTCGGATTTTCAGGGCGATTTCGCTGTGTCGTGGCAAGTCCTGTAGGAATCAGTTAAATTCGCGTTAAAATCTCCATTTCGGTCAAAAAATGCGATAAAACACACGTGTTGCAAGTTCGAGAAATGCCTCGAAGTCCCAGTGTTATGTCGCCGTACTAATGATTCATTCTTTTTTAAGAAACTGTACGAGGGTCTTGAGGGGACCCGGGTGGTCCTGTGTTTAGTCAGGAGTGTGCCCAACAGGGGACAGGACCAAAAGCAATATTTGTTGTAAGTATTTCGTTCAACTGATAAAAATTGATATGCGTAGTTATAGAAGGTCTGTACTTACATTGTGAGCGTTTGTGCGTAGCGGGTGTGACGAGATTTCGCAATACGACTCCTTTCTTTTACCGAATGCCCACTCCGGACCACCAAGAATGGAACTCCGGATGCTGGCCAAAAGTGATGATGGAAAAATTCCTCACATTAGACCGAAGAGTGACCCGAAATCCGAGTCACAATCGATTATTGGATTCGGGGCATTCAACGGAGCGAAAGCGCGTTCGCAGTGTTCAACGTAAGTATGTGCATAAAGTTTTTCAATATCGAGTAGAATCAACTCGATTGCCAGCTTAGCTTTTAACGATTGAATCGAACGTGTTGATCCTGATGAAGGATCGTAAATGTTAATGTCCAAATTTGTTAAAATATCAGAAACAATTCTTATTTTGCTTTAATTTTCACTAATCACTTTATTCATAGAGCTAAATTCACTTTTGTTTTTACCAATGATTTTATTTTCAGGTTTCACTATTTCTTGTATTATAATCCTTTCGTTTGTTCCAGGAACCACAATGTTTAAAAGGGAGGAAGGATCTCTGCAGCCACGAAGACCACGCGGAGGGATCCCAAGATCGCGGGCGACGGAGCGACGGTTACGGAAATGTTTCCCGCCGCGGCGACTTCGCATGTGTAAATTATTCGAATCAAAGGTAAGAAAACGTTAATTACACCTCAATGGGAAAACGAGAATTTGAGGAAAGGTTTTCGTGCATGAATATCTGCACAAGGAGTTGTTAATAGTTTTAGTGCATGAGTATATGCAAGAAGAATTGTTATTGGTTTAGTGCATGAATATCTGCACGAGGAAGTGTTGTAATGGAAAAAGGTATTAATTAGGAGTAAATCAAGTGCAAGAGTCCTGCACGATTGGAATATGGGAAAGTGCACCAAAAATAAAGTTAATTCAATGTCACCAATAATTCAAAGTATTTCCACTTGGGTGAGGATTAATAAATTATTTAACACGGAATTCACATATATTTGTCGTATACTGTTACACTCTTGTTTTAAAGTCTTTTACTGTTCGGCGAGATTATATTTATGACTCGGTAATACACTGGTAAAGTAACCACTCTGAAGTTGGTTGTAAATTTACAATATTATTTCGTAGTAAGAACTTCGCGAATAATTCTAAGTCGCCGTTAAACACTTTCGCTAAAATCGTATAAAAGAATTTTCAAACTTCAAATAATAATAAAGAATAACAATATTCTATTTTCAGATTTTGCGCTCGTCACGTCAACTCTGTGGAGAGGCCAGGAGACAACTGACTAGTGGAGCAGAGAGATTTCTTTTGTAGCTCGTGCGAGTGGAGGGGCGCGCTACCACGACCCCCACTCCGCATGTCAACAATGAGGGATGAATGTATTGTTGCTTCTAAACGGTAATTATTAACTTTTGTGACTATCATAATTTACGGAAGCGTTGATAAATTAATTCTATTAATTTATCTATTAATTTTAATTCTATTAAATTTAATTCTATTAGAATTAATCTCTAATTAAGTTCTAATTAGTTTCTTATTAATTTCTAGTAAGTTTCTAATTAATTTCTAATAAATTTCTAATTAATTTAATTACAATTAATTAAATTAATTCTATAAGAATTAATTTAATTCTATTAAATTTAATTCTATTAATTTATCATCGCTTTCACAAATGATTTTCGGATTACAATAAAGAGTTTTTCGGTCATTCACGAAAACAGCTGAATGTTACCGCTAGCAGTGTTTTAGAGTGTTGAAATCCTTGTGTTATTTTTTTTGTTGTTGTCCGTAAAAGATTTTGTTAATATTTTGTTAAGTTCACGGTTGCACAATATAAATATGTCTTTTTATGTTTATATGATGCTCAGCACGTTTTCGAATGTAAATAGCTTATATTATCGTGTCATTAGTGTGCACATAGGCCCACATGATATTTGTACATTTCTTAATTGTTGTTAACATTGTTGTTTGTGAAATGTTGTGTTTTTCGTTATAATTACAATTGGAGAATATGTGTTTTATATTGATATTGCGTTTGTGACGCGTTCGGTGTGTAAACGTATTACGCGGTGAATAGATTGATTAATTTATTGATGTTTTTCCAGATTGTCCGATCGGCACGTGGAACTTCACCGGAACTGGATCAGCGATTTGAGGGAAGGAAATGCAACAGCGTCTAGCGTCTGGAGGACATCCCGTCCTTCGGAACTTCGAGTCCGCGATGCACCGTGGAGCTGAGCTTGGAGAACGTCGCGGCGGCGAGTACAGGTCGTTTCAAACTCGTTCGACATTGTATGGGTGTTTACAATTTGATAACAATAGGTGAGTAATATTTTGTATACAACAATATACATAATCTTTTATAATTAACATTTCGTGTAATCCCACTCATATGTGTATACGCATGTTTTAGTTTATACTCATAGTTTGTCCCATTTAACATAAACATTCCCTTGTTTAATATTTCCCTTTTATGTTTGTTAACCGAACTATGGTTTAATAATATTTGTTTCTTTGTAACTTAGTATACCCATGTTAAAAATGTATAATACTCGTTAGTTCAATGTGAATACCTATATTTTAAGGTTTGGTCACCATAATGTTTTATAATAATAATACATGAGATATGTAAAGTATCCATCGCACTTGTACATACCTTCTACTAGGTATTGCTCATAAATTCTTTTCTGGGAAAAATCTGAGCGTTCTGATTTAGTGGTAACAATGTGTCGTTGCATGTGATAGTCTATAACGAGATTTTGTATTAATCCCCTATAGTCACACTTTCTAAAAATAACCTTATATTTACACGGGCTGTATTACACCCCACCCACTTTGACGAGTGAAAAATCATGCAATAATTGCAAAAAAAAACGTTTTGAAAAATTCGACAGTGTATTTTTAACCTTTTTTTGCAAGACTCCATAAATTATTTGGGAGGAAAAAATGACTTTTTTTACAATAATTCGTATAACTGTCTTAATGTTTGCCAAAAAAATCATTTGATATACCTGACATATCATGTTTTAAGGTAAGGCAGGTGGAATAATCGTCCGCTTCAAAAAGTATTGTGATGTCGGTTTGAGGAAGATTGTCGATTTTCAATTAAATGGAGTGACTGTCTCGCTACAGAACGCGGTTGTAGGATGAATCAACTCGGTGTACACGAAGTTGAGCTACTTGAGCTACGTTTATTCAACGGACAGAGATTCGGCGTCTTA
>JAPYZJ010006269.1:0-10189 GCA_030522765.1 Ophioninae sp. B BG-2022a | reverse complement strand
GGGAAAAAAGAGCGCACGAGACAAAATTCGACGCGGTCAAGTTTCTATTCATAATAAATACATATAAATATATATATATATATATATATATATATATATATATATATATAAGCATACACACATATACATATAAATAATTGCGACTAGATTTTTAATATTACTCGTAGTCACGTAAGGGCGATAAGAATAAAACGATTGTATATTATTTGTATATATGACAAATAGAATAATAATATAAGAAGAAAAAAAAAAGAAGAAGAGTGGCGGATACTTATTGGCCAGTTATAATGGTATGAAAAAAAAGAAAAGAACAAACAACAAAAAACATGACTATCTTCATTATTTCACAGAACCAAAACGTACGGGATATGTATATACATACATGCATACATAAACCCACACATACATACATCCGTATACATACATTCGTACCTATATACATACATACAAGCATATATATATATATCTATTCATTTATATACATTAGGCGTAAAAAGAAATCCATTATTTTCTGGAGTCAACCGATCACAAAACTGTCGCAAAAGTTCGAGGCAGTAGGAAATCTCATCTGTTCAACGCCATCTAGTGTAACCCGATCGGACTTTTACAACGCGAGTATACAGATAACTAAAGCCATCTAGTGGAAAAATCATGGATTACTTTTTACTACTCCGAATTTATGTATATATGTATATGTATATTTATTCGCACATGTATGTATGTATCTACGTATAAACACACGAGAAGTAACTTGTCCTAGATAATAGATGATATAACGCGTGCACAAATTGTGTGTGAAACGCATCTGAATCGATTCTCAACGAATCGCCAGTTATTGACCGCTGTCTCTCCCTCGTTGAGTACCCAGTAGTAGTGTATATAACTCGTCTCATTACCGACCTAAACCTACCTTGACGAAGGAAAGAAAGAGAGAGAGAGAGAGAGCGAGAAGAAATATATATATGAATGAAGAAACGAGAATAAAGAGATAAGAGAGAAACAATGATGCGAGATTTTCAATTTCGAGATGTAAGCTTCCGGCGAGTGACCCCGAGGAGGAAGAAGAGGAAGTGGCAAAAGCGCAGATCGATCGGTTTGCGACTGTCCGCGTAGGCAATAAACCACCGATACTACTAACTATTGTCGCTACTATACACTACACTACTACTACTACTACTGATACTATTACTATCCGTAAACCTACAATAATGTTGTTCCGCAAAAACGAACGTTCGAACGTCCCTTCGTTTTAAGAGTCACCGAGTTTTCAACCGGAAACGCGTGACACTACCGAGATTTCGTTTGCACATATTTGTAATTCAAAGATCAAAAATACTCGAACGAACATAAAAACAAACAAAGAAAGAAACGTGAAATTGCAACATAATCACAGGAAGAAATAACTCTAAGGAAGATAAACGTGGAACGAGAAGTTTAGAGAAGAAACGAAGCTCACACACGCACATACAAAATACACGTTCAAAATGATGTCGAGTGTCGTCGAATAAAGAAAACGAAAAAGATATTTGAAAAAGAAAAAAAAACTATTCATTCGGATACTCGACTGTACATTAATTAGAACTGTCCTAACTGTCCCTAGGTAAACTGTAATTTCACACTTTATTCCGAATCGAGAAGAAAACACGAGAGACGAATAAAAAAGCCGTTCTCTTTACGATCAACGTTTTCTCTCGTAGAAAAAAAACGTTAGAGAGAAGAAGAAACACGTTAGCCTTGATTCGAAGAAAAAAGAAGATAGGGTCGGTACTTTCTTCCAAGAGAGTCACGATTTCAATGATTTTTTGTTGTTTCCTTGTAGATGAAAAACAAAAAAAATAACGACGCGTTTTAATACCCAACAAAGACCAGTTTATAATATTTAAGTGATAAAAGAAGAAACACCACGATGGGCTCGTATTAGTGAAAGAAACAAAAAAAAGAAGATAACATAAAACCGTTGATTAATAAAAATATGTGAAAATATACATACGTATATATATATATATATATATATATATATATATATATATATATATTTTTTTTTTTTTCATTTTTCACGAACACATTTCCCTCATTCCAATTTTCTGCTTTCGCGTAATTCTCTTTTTAGTGGATCTTTTTTAGGGTCGCGGTTTACGTAGGGACGTAAATATTTATCGACGATGGTTCGTATAAATTATTCAAATATATTTTTGTTAAACAAACGTCAGAGTTACAGTTTTGGTATTTACACAGAATTCTGACTCGCTCACATGCAAACGCACACACACGCGCACTTCGGAGATAATGTGCTATCAAATATGTATATATTTATACACATATACATATATAAATGCGCATATGTACATCCATATATATGTATATACATATATACGCGCTGATACATATTTGGATATGTCGCGTTCAACTCCTTCGCTCTCTCGATCTTCTAGAAATGCGGATCGTCGTAAAAAAAGGAAGAAAAAAAAGAAGAAAAAAAAAAGATGCTCGTCGAAATCCATTTTTCTAGAGAGATCGAAATGAAGCGTAACGTTGCGTTTGACACATCCTCAAAGTTCGAGGGACGTTTCAGTCGTGTCCGATCGGCCACTCGTTGATACCGGTGACGATTCACGGGAATAACGTTATCTTCCCGCTGGAAGATATAAATTTCGTTCGGTGAAGAAGCTTAAGGGTTTTCGTGCAAAAATTCGAGAGATTCCAATGCTGGAGAATTGCAGATTTTCGTTTTTTAAATCGTCCGATATTAGTTACGTTTAATAAAGCGATTCGTACGTTTTGCTTTTCTTCTTTTTTACTTTTTACTTCGATCGGAAAGTTTTAGGGAGAAAAACGCTTTTCGCCGCGCGAGCGAAGTTCTTCCGTTTGAGAATTGTTTGATTACCGATTTGATGAAACGCTGTACAAGTATGCCAATGGGATCGTAGCCCGTACAAAAATCGTCAATTATCGTCCAATCAATCCATGGCTGATCCGAAATGCTTCCACGCGTGAATCACGACGCGAAAAACTGGCTAGCGTATCTTAATTCGGAAAATTCCGGTACGGGTGATATCAAAATTGGGGTTGGCCGAGTATGGGTCCGCGTCGATGGTCGCGGAAAGGCGGATTTATCTTCAGTTCATCGTGTACCGTATTTACATATTCGTGATGTTGATGTCTCTCTCTCTCTCTCTCTCTCTCTCTCAGTTTCTCTCCTTTCGTTTTCTCTACGATCTGAAATTGCATCGTTGAAAGTAGGATTTAAAAAAAGAATCAAACGAAGCGTCATCTTTGGAGGAATTCGAAGGAACACACGCCGCGATCAAAATGGACCGTGGATTGAGAAAAATGTTGTTTTTTTGTTTTGGTTTTCTTTACGTTCTCGAAACACTAGCCAACCATTGTCCCGAACTTGGAGAACGTTTTTTTGGAGGTTATTCATAAATTGAACTATGCCTGTTGCTCGTGTGTCTCCGTGTCGAAAAAACGGAACGTGGCATCAGCATGGTTGTATGACAAAGCTACGTAGCGGTCGATGAGCGAACGTGCCTCCTTCCGTATGTTCAGCGTATCCTCGTCTCTCAATATCTTCATCAGTTGAAGTGGAATTTGAACTGGAAGGGTGAGCCCCCGTGGAACTGATGGAATTCACGGAAATGGGGTGCCGAGTGCATTCCGGATTCGGGGTCGAGAGGATCCTCGCCTCGATCGAATCGCGCCCTCTTTTCCTCGTCCGTCAAAACTTCCTTCGCCGCTGCAATGTCGATGAATTTCTTCTCGGCGCGCTTCTTTTCGGCGCCTTCCTGGAAATTATCCGGATGCCACTTTTGTGCCTCTTTTCTGTACGCCTTTACGATTTCCCGTTTCGTCGCTGATCGCGGTACTCGAAGAATTTTATAGTAATCCCGCGTTTCCGAGATCTTCTGTCGCTGCTGCGCCTTTTGAAGGAGCTCCTTGGCTCTCTGAGAACTCGGGTCTATCGACAGCGCCTCCTTAGCTTCTCTGATCGCTGTAGGAAACAAATTAGCAACCGTTAGGATTACATTACTACGGAGAGACGAAATGCAACGAATTTTTCTTCTCGTCGAAGAACAGCTGACAAAAATAAGTTCGAAGGATTACACTAAAGTCGTGGGTACGATTCTATAAGTTGTAAAGTTACCATCATCGAACATCTCTGCGTCGAGATAAGCTTCGACACTGTCGAAAAGAATTTCAGCGTCCCGGTTGATCTCGAGAGCCAGCTGGCAATTCTTAACCGCCGAGACTGGGTCATCGCCGTTGCGATAACATCTGCACAACAATTGGTAAGCCAGGAAACGCACGTTGTCGTACTTTTGCTCCAGCGATAAAACTTGATTCGCCGCTGCGATGCAACGCTCCGAATCCCTCGATCGGTCCGCCTCGTTCGCATCGCTCAACTTCTTTGCTACTTTTTTCAGATTCTTGTAGAAGGGAAAGCACTCTTTGTGTTCAGGGTCGAGTTTCAGACATTCTCGAATCTCCCTGTGGTATTTAAGATATAAAACACGTTTGATTACGCGTGTAATGTTCGAATGCAAAACTCAAATGTTTTGCTTCTCGATAGATATACCTCAACGAGTCTTCCACGTGGCCTATCCGATACAGCATGGCTGCCAGTTTGTAAAATCCTTCGGTATTATCCGAGAGCAATTTGGTCGTCGAACGTATGTCCGAAATGGCGCTCATGTAGTCGCCGGACGCGGCGTTCGCCTCCGCTCGCAATTCTCGCAGGTACGACGACCATGGACATACCTCGATGATATTCGCCAACGAATCGACAGCTTCTTCGTAATTCCCTTGGTCGATGTGAGACTGAGCCAAGATATGCAGCTCCTTGGTCGGCTCGACTTTCGCCAGTATGTTCCTCGCTTCGGTATTGTCGGGGTCCGCGTAGAGCTGCAATGAAATCGTGTCAACTTTGCGGCGTGAAACTATCGATGCCGTTGTTTCGTTACACGTACCACGTCCCTGGCGTCCTTTTCGGCTAGATCAAATTCCGCCTGTTTGAGAAACACGGCGCCTCTTCGCACTCGCGCCGCATTGAAGTCTGGCTTCAACTCCAGTACTTTATGCAGATCCGCCAATGCTAACTTGGCTTTACCCAATCCCAGATAGACGGTTGCGCGCTTGTAATAAGTTAGGTAATTGTTGCGATCGCCATCTGTGACATATAAGAGATTTTCTATTAACTTTCCAATATTAGGGTGAAAACGAGCCGAAAGGTGATTAAAAATGCGCAACTTGGTGCAATTTTTGCGGATTTTTACGATTTGTTCATCGGAACTTTGTGTATCGATACTATATTGCTATTTTAGCAAAATGACGCTGATTCTAAATTTTTCTAAGCAGGCGTTCAGAATACGCTGGTTTGGTTGTGTGGAAAACGATAATTTGGTCAACAGCGATACGGAACGTAACGCACAAACGATTAGGAAATGATTGGAAAATTGGACTCACCAACTGCTTCGTGATAATGTGTGAGGGCATCGTGGAGCTGTCCCTTGGCCAGAAAATCTCTGCCGAGCTCAAGATGTCTGTCAATTTCGGATTGAGAAACACCCCCGACAGCTACGAATTGACAGAAACGAGATAACCGAGTAAGATCGTAGAGTGGAATATCGTCGAATGTTTGTATACGATTAGGACTGGCCGACAATTACGATAAATAGGTTATGTCGCGAACTTACCGACTAACAAGTGATACAACAAAACGATTAATCCGCCAAAGTGAAACATTTCGTGGAGAACACGTAATATACGCCCGTAACATGAAATGAATTTTTTTAAATGACAAAACGCTGATCCTTCCCGCAGTGAGGCTTGACTATCTCTCCGATATCACAATATTAGCTGGCGACACCGCCATTGCGATCGTGGTTTAACGTGATTGGTCCAACGCACCGTACGTCGTGTGAGTACTCTCGTTTGTATACGTGTGCACGTGGGCGCGATTCCAACCTGCAACCGAATCCCCGAATGTGATTGGTCACAGTACACGCTCCTGTACATTGTCGTATGTGACATATAACTTAAATCAAACAGAAATTTGATAGTTTTCTGATTATATAACATATTGACAATGTAGGGAAAGCTGTTCGACACTTCACGAAGTGTTGTTTCATGACAGATATATTTGAGGATTTTCTCACAAGCCCGGTCGATAAAAATCCTACAGTCAAGACTGGACGTGTCATATATAAAACAAAAGAAAACGTGGTTCGCTCTCGAGATCGAAGTCTAAAGAAAGATTGATAAAGGCGTAAAAGCCGAGTAAAATGATTATTTTTTGCGAACACTCTGCGACTTAGGAAATATTCAAGCGGCAATTTTTACCGACGGAGTTAAGTCTCGCACTGTTCCAAAATGGAGGTTTTCCGTGTACGGTCTATTGTGCACACCTATCGCTTGGAAAGTTTCATGTTATCAGCAGTTGGAAAGGAACGTCGGTATAGTAGAAATTCCACTCCGTGGGTTTCGAATTTCACCGAAAAGGAGCAATTGAAATAATTCACATATTTCGCGTATCGTTTATGATCAGGGTATTGATAAAAACAATGCAAAACACAAATTTCATCGACTCTTCTTTATTGGTCGATTATAAAACTGCCGGATGCCCTTTTTGATCGCCACCTGTCGTGTCAAGATTCATTCGCTCGGAACCATTCTTCGGAAAGGAAAAGCAAACACGCTTGAATACTTTTAACCGTATCGTTGATTATCACTGGAAACAATGAAAATTAGCATTTATTTCGAGGACAGCTATCGAGTTAACAACAAATACGTTCACAGGTTTTATCCAGCGTTTACTCGTATGATTCCGGTATACCCCACCGAATCTTCCATGTCCTCGTACCCCCACCGCTCCTGCAGAAACCTCCCCCGAAACGCGAAAATCCCCAAATATACCATTGCCCGATTGGCACTGATTTTCCTTAGGATTTTCTACGATTGGATAGTCCCGCGAACAGTGAGAGCCTCGCGGAAACAGTGCATCGAAAGCTTCACCACTGTTCGGTAGAGGGACAGCTCTTTTGTCCCGGGCGTTTCTCCATGCTCGCAATTTTTATCCGTTTAATAAATACACCACGCGTATTCTGTTAGTATCGTTTGACCTTTGAGTGCGGCGTTGTAAACACTCCCAGAAACGATTGTGCGAACAGTCCAAGCGTGAAGTAGGGCAGACATTTTATTTTTACTAAATATATTTTCTTTTTTAATTAATTAATTTATCGTTAACTTTGAAAAAACATAGTTTTGTGATAAAATAGGTTAGTCGCGAAAGTTGTTTAGTTTGATGAAAGAAACGAAATCATCGACGGACAAATATTGTACTTGACGGATTTAACGGACATCAGCCTTAAGTAAGTACGGTTGAATATTAATACTCGTGCGATTCGGGACGATCCGAAAAACGCTTCGAAACACTTTTAGTCTCCAGGTGAGCGAAAGCTATACAGCCTAATCTTCTATTCTCGTTTCCATCCTATTTCTAACGCGATTCTTACGTATTTTTGCGAGGCCCGCTCGTGGATGCAATTGAGTACACACACGGTGCTAGATTTAACGGTGATAATTGTGGCGCGCGCGCGAGCGGCGTGTTGGATGAAAAACAACGTTGAGACACGAGAGAGAGAAAGGGGAAGGGATATATAGGTGGATATACATAGGACGAAGTAGTAGCGCGAAAATAGATGCTTCTCTTTCGCATGGGAGAGGGATGCGCGTGTGTGTGTGTGTGTGTCGCGGGGTTTTCTCCTGACTCTCGTGACCGTCTACGGAACGAGAACCCCACGTGCGTGCTTGCGAGACTGATTTATCCGCGAATGTGATTCCTTGCGAGTCATAAATCAACACTATACGATGTTCATGACCAAAAAAAAAATGTACCCTTTTGGAATTCATTTTTTCCGCTGAAACTAATTCGTGGAACGGTCCGAGAAATATTAGTGCCTGGACTATTTTCCCGATGCACCCTTCGTTCGACCAATCATTTTTCGTCCTTCAATAAATTGCGATTGATTATGTTGGACATCGTGTTTTTCGTCCAGTTTACTTTCAGAGCTTCCATAATTTTTTTCATCGTCAGATCGCGCCGCTTTGCGGTTGCGATTTTTCGACGAAGCTCAAAACCCCCATCGCTTCAGCCACCTTACCGACAGCTGGTAAATGACGCTACGAAAACTTAGTATCGAGAACGATCGTAACGGCGTTTTCTCGACGATTCAGTCACTGATAAACACGAATTATGTTTCGCATTGGGAAATATGTTTGGGTCGTTACAGCAACCCAGATTTTAAGGGGGAACGTATTTGAAGAAGTATACGCGTCATAAGCAGATATTAAATACATTTTTCTACACTGTTATTCCGGGTTGTGTATTCGTGGAAAAATATTTACGAAAAATGGAATTTGAGGTTACGTTGTCGTGGTTACGAGAAATTTGAAGTTTCATTGCGGTTGCTCGACGCGAACGATGCATCTTATCTCTCTCTCTACCTTTTCGCGTTCGATCTGCATTTCGAGATAAGAAGCATAGAAGTATACTCTAGCATGAAATATAAAAAGTCGAATATCAGTTTGAAATGAATCTCGAAAAAACATATTTCGAAATTGATTTTTACAAAACTAATAAACAACGAACAAATTTGTTTTCATTAAACTGAAAATTGCTTTTCTGGTTTTGAGGTCGAGATAACGATGATCACACTTTTGCGGGAATAGTTTTGTTTGGGTTTCCTCGGGTTGGCGTATAAAGCGGGAATAAATTTGCGGTTGGCGTGTTTAACGCGGTTTTCCAACAATCTCTACCCATCTGCACTACTTGACTCATATCCCGTTGTTTCCGTCTTTTTTTTGTCCCAGTCGAGGCGCCGTCACTCCCCCACTCCGTTGTCACGACGCCGCAACGACGACCACGACAACGATGGGGACGACACGAAACGGTGCGTGCATCCCTTAGTGTACCATCAACAGTTGAACGTCCAAACGTCGTTTCGTCCAACCAGTACGTATTGCTGCTGCTTTCCATGCCTTTTTTTCGACGAATCATTAAACCGTTGAAAAAATTCGCTTTCGATTGTCGACTCGATCGAAATTCGAAAAGTAAACATTTTCCGGATCAAAAATTAAAATCAGATTTTTATAATATCGAAAACTCAAATTGGATTTTTTGCAAAAGTTGGAACTTTAAAGTTTGATTTTCGCTGAGTCGCGAATTCAAATTGCCTTTTTACAAAAATCGTGCATTCACATTAGATGTTCGTAAAAATCGTGAATTTAAATTGCCTTTTTACAAAAGCCGTACATTCAAATCGGATTTTTTGCAAAAATCGTCAATTCGAATTCAATTTTCGCAACAATCATGAATTCAAATCAAATCTTTCCAAAACCCAAGAAACGAAACCAAATTTTTCCAAACTCCGTACAATCAGCGACCATTGTTTCTTCAAAATGGGGTGTCGTCGAACCGAGAAACTCACCAACCTCGTTCGACCGATCAAGCCTACCAAAACAAGAAAAAAACGTGTATTTCCAGAAACCCGTACAAAATCCGATCGAGTAAAACGAAAAGTAAAAATGGCGATGCCAACGAGTTATATAACGACTGTAAAAACACCGAAACAAAAAATCGACAAAATCAAGGATTTACAACGTTGACGAATTGATGACACCGAGAGTGTGAATCAACAACGTTGGAAGTCAGTCCGAAGCCAACACTACAGACGCAGGTTGCACCAATTCTAACCTAACTTCGCGATCTCAACCTAACTTCCAACGTCCCAGCTTTCGGTAAACTCCCCCCTCCCCGTTTCCACTTGTCCTCACGTCCTTCCATCAAAACACAATACCCGACCTGCCCCTTCCCTCTTTTCCGAGCAACCGAACTCTCCCCCTCCCCCCCCCCCCTTCGACTCTTCCGCCCCGCAGCAGCGCCACTCGAGCGAAAGCTTCGCTCGAGGGGGCGCTAGGTGGACGCGGCTGCCATTTCGTCCACCCCCACCGGAACGTCGCCGACTATCTCTCTTGTAACGCACGCTGATCAATAACCGGGTAGCTTCCGCGAAGAAACGACGAGGACGAAAGTGCCGGCAGATCGGGAAAAACGGCCGCGTCGTTGTGGTCTACGCGTCGGGCCTTATTTTTTTGCCCTGTTTTGTTGTTTTGACCGTTTTTTTTTTTTCGT
>JAPYZJ010006268.1:0-10580 GCA_030522765.1 Ophioninae sp. B BG-2022a | reverse complement strand
GGCACGAGTATAAATGGAATCACACTCAACACTAAATAAACCAACCAACCAATGTTAAATCGAGGAACTTGTTTCTAAGCTGAGCAAATATATTTTGTGAAACAATAACTCATCAGTACTCCGTCAACTCTAAAATAGACAGATAGCGAGTGAAGTCATCAGCCAATGCAATCCTACTGTTATCTTCGATTTTTTTAAATTATTTATATCAACCACATAAAAAAACAGTTTGTATTCGAAAAACCAAATTGCTGTTTTTACCCTTTTCCGGGGAATGTTTTCCAATTTTTCTCTTCAGACGGAGCTTCCTCGAGCTTCAAGGAATAAAAAAAAAGCTAATCTGGTCCAGTCATTCTCGAGTTTAGCGCTCAGCAACACATTTAGCGATACATTTTTGTTTCAATTTTTCATTAATTTAAACACATATACACAAGCGAAAAAAAATGGATTTTTCAGTGGCTAATAAACAGTTACACCGTTTTGAGGATTTAAATCTACACCTGATACGATTCTTTTCGTAGTAAAAAGAAATCCATCAGGTTTGTTGAATTTTGTATCTGGAGTCAATTGACGTTAGCTCGAAGCAATTGTTTATGAAACGTGTTTCATTGACGTGTCTCTTTCCAAGTCCAATCCAATCCCTAGAGTCGATGATGAATCAGTGATGGAAAAGAATGTTGGAGTTTCAAGCTGCGCAGACGTGTCTCGGTAGGCATTGAGGAATACACGAGGCACTTTCAGACTGAAGGGTTCGAGGAGCGGCGATTCATGTTGAACAAGATCGTTTGTAGAGACTCGAGGGTTTTACTCGAGCGCGCACCAAAAATGGTCCGACTCGTGTGTTGCGTACAACTGATACAACACTCAAGCGTAAACTCGAGGATAAAGAAGGAAAAACGATCTAGGCTCTACGCTCCGTGACTTGGGTTACGAGTCGTTTCGGCAGCGCTCATTCGTTATCGTCCCAGCGAGAATCGAGCCGCGCCACGTTTTTCGATATCGCCTCCAATGATGAGATTCATTCGCGAGTTTCTACGCCGAGACACCCTGTTCAAGACCTGCCCGTTGCCATTTCGAGAAACGGTCTTTTACACGCAAAGAAAATCAGAATTGCCTCGGAAAACTGTTTGTTTTTGTTAACTAGGATCTTGGCTGGTTTGGAAAAAATTGCAGTTTTATCGAGTGGGAAACATTCAAGGGATGACACGGCTTTATGGTGTCGATAAAGATCCTCAAGGGTTTTCTTGAGGATCATTGTCGAGGAAAGATTTGAAACGCGAATTATTTATTCGAGATTTGATATATATTTTTTTGAATTTTTTGAAGGCGATACTTTGAATTTTTTCTGAAGGCAATATTTTGAATTTTTAAGGCGATACTTTGAATTTTTTAAGGCGATACTTTGAATTTTTTGTAGTCAATATTTGGAATTTTTTGTTGTCAATATTTGGAATTTTTTTGAAGGCAATGGTTTGAATTTTTTTAATTTAATACTTTGGTTTTTTTAAGTCGATACTTTGAATTTCTTAAAGCCAATATTTTGTATTTTTGGAAGTCAATAATTTGATTTTTTTAAAGTTAATACTTTGTATTTTTTTAAGTCAACACTTTGCATTTTTTTAAGTTAACACTTTGCATTTTTTAAAAGTCCATATTTGGAGTTTTTTACAGTCGACATTTTGAATCTTTTGAAGCCAATACTTTGCATTTTTTTAAGTCAATATCTTGAATTTTTGAAAGTCAATAATTTGACTTTTTGAAAGTCAATATTTTGAATTTTTGAAAGTTAATATTTAGAATTTTTTAAAGTCAATATATTAAATCTAATCGGAGATACACCAATAATAGTTTTTTTTCAGGTGCAGGTACTTCGGACATTTGAAGGTCAACTGAATTTTTTTAAATCGATCCATACATTTTTTTTGTATCATAATAGAGGCGCTCAAAGCGAGTTCAACGACCTATGACCCAAGGTCATTGAAGGTCGTTGGAGATCCATTAAAAAAAATGGAGTTGACCTTCAAACGTCCAAACTACCTCCACCTCCTGAAAACTATTTATCCCACTAACCCAAACGTTTCACCAAATCCTTGTGTCAACTTTTTTCAAAAATATGAAAAAATTTTTGAAAAAAATGGATTTTCAAAAATATGAAAAATTTTTTGAAAAAAATGGATTTTCAAAAATATGAAAAAATTTTTGAAAAAAATGGATTTTCGAAAATATCCAAAGTCCTAATAGTTATTGATTCACCCTCTATATACGTGCTCGTATATCCATATTTGTTTGCACTTTTCCACGGTATTTCCGCGTACCTTCCCAAAGCGAGGTATCTCCGGTCGTCAGTCCTACGACAACTCGGGGTATCGTGAAAATCTTGCATAGATCTCACGCCTGCGACCCCTGTAACAGTTGTCGGCTTGTTTCTCGGCATTGGGAAAGTACCGCGTGTACGTACGTCTCGAGAAGGCCGGGGCATGAAGCGAAGACGCGTTTGGTCTCAGCATGCCTAACTTGGCTTATCAGATTCCCATTCATTAAATCCTATTCATCCTATTAAAAATGTCGAGTTTTTTCTCACTCTTTTTTCCTCTCGACTGCAAATTCCAATTGTTTACAAAAATATCAAGATTTTTCGGTCTTGATGCTTTTTAGACTTTTTGGTTTGTTTGGGTTTGTTTGGGTTCTCTTTGGGTTTGGCGAAATAGCGTTTGGTCTCAGCATGCCTAATTTGGCTTATCAGATTCCCATTCATTGAATCCTATTTATCCTATTAAAAATGTCGAGTTTTTTCTCAATCTTTTTTCCTTCCAACCGCAAATTCCAATTGTTTACAAAAAAGCGTGTAAATCTAAGATTTTTCGGTTTTTATGCTTTTCAGACTTTTTGATTTGTTTGGGTTTGTTCGGGTTTGTTTGGGTTCTCTTTGGGTTTGGCGAAATCGTAAATTCCAATTGTCTAAAAAAATATCAAGATTTTTCGGTCTTGATGCTTTTTATACTTTTTTATTTGTTTAGGTTTGTTTGGGTTCTCTTTGGATTTGGCTCAATCGTAAATACCAATTGTCTACAAAAATTCATTATTTTTCGGTCTTGATGCTTTTTAGACTTTCTGGTTTGTTTACGTTTGTTTGGGTTCTTTTCGGGTTTGGCGAAATCTTAAAATCCATTATTTTTCGGTCTTGATGCTTTCGCAGACTTTTTCGTTTGTTTACGTTTGTTTGGGTTTGTTTGGGTTCTCTTTGGATTTGGCTCAATCGTAAATTCCAATTGTCTACAAAAATCCATTATTTTTCGGTCTTGATGCTTTCGCAGACTTTTTCGTTTGTTTACGTTTGTTTGGGTTTGTTTGGGTTTGGCGAAATCGTAAATTCCAATTGTCATTTTTGTTGTTGTCAATTTTTCAGTCTTGATGATTTCGCAAACTTTTGAATATGTTTGGATTTCCTTCGGTTTGTTCGCTTCCGTAAACGAATTTAATGTGAAACCCTCTTGGGTCAATACTCGGATGGGTGACCGATCGATCTCTATTTTCGTTACGAAAAAAAAAGTGCGATAAATTCAGTATCAAACTTAATAAAATAGCTTAATCAAAAGCAATAAAAACAAAAAGCAAAAATTTCATCTCGATCGAAGCAGTCTGATATTGGGTTCTCAAACTTGATCCAAAAATCGTGAATCCCTCTCGGAAATGTATTTAAATTCATCACTAAACAATATCCAATATACAAAAGACCTAGAATAAAAATCAAACGGTCACCCATCCGAGTATTGACCCCGAAAGTAATTCCTTTCAATTATTCCCAAAAACTTCATCCCTACTATAAAAAATTCATGATTTCATCGTGCAAGCGTCTCTCTCATCGACGATAATTATAACGAGGTTGACAACGAATTTCAAATGAAGAGAGCAATTAATTTGAATTTTTAATTTCGCTGAAAAGAGGGCGAAAGTACGAGTGCCGGAGTAGAGACCGAGACAAAGTTCATTTTGCAGGCATATTTGATTTGTTTATTTGACGGAACGAGATCCGGGATCTCGTCGCGCGAATGTATCATATAATTAAATCACTCCTCCGATCTCACGACCGTTACTCCTGCGAAGGCCCAAACGAAATTATATACGTTGCCATCATAACGACGAGCCGTTTTCTGTACGCTTCGTTTATGCGTGACGTCGAGAGAGAGAGAGAGAAAAAAGGTCGATGTTGGGGTAGAGGGGTGGGGGGAGGGGGGAGGGGGGAGGGGGGGGGGTAAGATAGAGGATACTCCGAGCCAGGTGCTAAAGACACCACCGGGGCTCCGAAACAGTCCCAGATATAGTCGCAGATTTTCTCGCGCCAGACTCCCTCCCGACTGGTCATTGCTGATGACTTCCACAGCTCGGAATTCGTTAAGATCCTCCGTGTACGCAAACTCACTTGGGGGAACAGTCGAACCTCACGCAATTCAACCCACACTCGGGATCAAAACTATTCAAAAATCTGCGATCATATCCTTCCATGTTTGTAATTTTTTTTTTATTTTGGGACTTGAATTCTTGAGAATAAAATATGTAGTAGAGTTTTATTATGGAAATTCTCACATTGATGTGTCTCGTGTTGTTCTTATTTTTGGAGAATTTGTTATTATGAATTTAGAATTAATTTGTTGTTATTTTATAATGATAATACATTTATAATTAATTTGTTGTAATTTTATAGTGATAATACATTTATAATTGATTTGTTGTAATTTTATAATAGTAAGACGTTTATAATTAATTTGTAATAATGTTTTACTGAATTTGTAATAATAATAAGCTTATAATAATTCTTTTGATTGATAATTTTCCAGAACAACTTTTAACGATTTATTTATTCATTTTTAATTATAATTATTGTGATTTATTACTAATTTTTATGTTTATTTATTCAATTGATATATTTCAAATCTTGAAATATCTGTATTTCAAGAATTTTCGATTTATGTTTTTCAAGAATTTCAAATAGTCTCTTTTCTTCGCGTTTTTTTTTCTTCTCGTATTCTTCCATTATTTATTAGTAATAATAAAGTTATCTTTTCTCGAAAATTGGAAAAAAAGCATTTAAGTTCCCTCGCTATAATTGAAAGAGCCAAAAATTTATTAAATTAATTTAAAAAAATCATTATTCTTCGTCCAATCAAGTGCACCATTTCTCCTCAATTCAAAGGTCTTTCACTCGATTGTTTATAACAGCTAGCACATGCGATATATTTTTCAAAAATTAGGTAAACAATTGTCAAACTATTGTCCAATCTACAACCCTGTATGTATCTGTCCCAAATCACCTAACATTATTTTCACCATCTTGAATAAACCTCAAACCGAATTTCCTCAACAACCCTGATTTTGGGGTAGTCCCATCGGGGTTGAGTAACAAAAACGAACTTCGATTGACCAGAAGGCTCAAAATTCCGAAACTACAAATTCTCTAAAGGTCATGCTACCAAAAGCACGAAATTTGTTTGGGTTTGTTTGGGTTCATTCGATTAAAAACCCTCGATTTAAAACAAACCCAAACAAACCCAAAAATTAACAAAATTTGTAGTTTCGAAATATTCAAATTCGGTATTTTGAGCCATTTGGTCATTCGAAGTTTGGGTTTCCTACCCCAATCTGTCCCATCACCCTAATAAGAGCTTAAGCCTTTACGAAATCTCATACATGATTTATCAAAACTGCCATTCGTCAGCGAATCAAGAATATATCAAATTTTCGTTTTGAAACACCAAATGCACATAAAACCAATAATCTGTATCGTAATCCTAATCGTAACCATAAATTTCCAATATACATATATATTTCTTCATATATTTGTATACAAGCGAAAAAAATATATAAAAAAAAAAAACACGTTGATCCAGACTGCAAAAACCGTTTGGCTTATGTAAATGTGGAACCGTGGCAAAAGTTACGGGAAAGATTAAGGGAGCAAGATGGGGTAAATTGTGGAAGCTTCGACTGTACACAGCACACATTCGCGTAATTCTCCATGGCTGTTGCTCTCTTCGGTATATCTCTTTCTCTCGTGTGCACCGAAAAACATAAGCTAACAGTTTTATACGTTGAGGCAAGGTATAAATATGGAAGCTTACGAGCTCGAGCGATACCGGGTGAGCACACCAAAGGATCTGCTTATACGTGTATGAACGTAGGCACGAGTGAGAATTTTTTTTCCTCCGATATGGGCGCCCTCTATACGCTGAAATTCCCCGGCAAAACTCATCGCACTTTTGGTCTTTTCAGCGTTTCGAAACGACCCTTAATTTAGGTTGAACTTTTTCATGTGCACTGTAGGATCGCTAATTTCACCAGCTTTCGTGTGAGGAACGTTTGAACGCTGCCGTTTGTGACCCAACGGACCGAGGCGCAAGCTGCATTAGCTAGCTGGCAAAAATGACCACTCTGGAGACAGGAGCATGCCCGTTGATCAGCTTGAAGAGCTTAGTGGATTGTAAAGACCCAAACGAGGGCTGAGTAATTTTGATCGTGTACTGGTTCGTACTGGTTCCTGTACGCCCTGGATATGTGGTCTTTGGGGAACGGAAGGCTGGTAGGGCTTCGTGGGGGTGGAGGAACGAGAAGTTTGCTGGATTGGTTGGTCGGTTGTTGGCTGAATGTGGGGATGGTCCAGTGGCGTTTAGTTTGGGACAGTGAAGATGTGGATTTCTGGAAGGTCCAACTTCGTGAACGCCTGAATAGTCTAGTAGGTATCGTGAATTTGTGGAAGATCCATTTTTGTGAACTTCTGAATAGTCCAGTATGATGAATTTCTGGAAAGTTTAGTATTTTCGTATTATGGAAGGTCTAGTATCATGAACTTCTGGAAAGTCCAAGATCATGAACTTCTGGAACGTCCAGTATCATGAACTACTGGAAAGTCCACTATCATGAACTCCGGGAAAGACTAGCATTGTTGTATTCTGGAAAGTCCGGTATCGTGGACTTCTGGAAAGACCAGTATCATCAACTTCTGGAAAGTCCAGTATCATGAACTCCTGGAAGGTCCAGTGTCATGAACTCTTGGAAAGTCTAGCATTCTTGTATTCTGGAAAGTCCAGTATCATGGACTTCTGGAAAGTCTAGCATTCTCATATTCTGGAAAGTTCAGTATCATGGACTTCTGGAAAGTCCAGTATCATGGACTTCTGGAAAGTCCAGCATTGTTATATTCTGGAAAGTCCAGTATCATGCACTTCTGGCAAGTCCAGTATCACAAACTCCTGGAAAGTCCAGCATCACGTATATCTGAAAAGTCTAGTATCACCAGCTCACGAAAATAACGACCAATACCAAGAACATCAGTAAAAAGTTCTCAGCTTGCGATCGCTGGAAACCACAAGCCGAACGTTCATTTTTAAAATAGAGAGGTGTCTACCAAGTGTCTTCTCAAATCTGGTGAGGACTTCCATTGGGTCAGACCATTTCCCACTGGAACGATAACACGTCCAGTCAGCAAGAATACCAAATGGGCGTTCGCAGCCCTAATGGCGCAGATCTGCAAGCTTAAAGGGGTCACTGCGGGCTGGTGGTAGAATAAAAAAAAAGGAGGATGCTTGGTGGCTTCCCGAGGAGGAAGAAGCTGCGGAGGTTGTCCGCATGGATGACGATTGCTGATGAACAAAACGGCTTTAAGCGTAGCATGTAAAATCTCGAATGATGTGGCTTATGACTTTTCGACTGACAGTTATCCGGGTAGATTATGTACAAGCCTCGCGCATGTACGAATGTCACAGTCACTACGGACATTACTAGTATCTGGTGTCAAATTTCTGTCTCTTGCTCGGGTTCCACCCAATAATTCGGAAAATTGATTCGCCCCCTCGGGCAGGCTGGAAGCGAGCAGTTGGCGCGTCACGATCTCCTCCAGGCAACCTCGGAATAATCCAACTGGCAACATTCACCGTTTTCCCTATACTGAGACTTTACCAACCGGAAAGAACCAGAGCTCTCGTGACATCGCTGCTATCAAATTTCCAACTCCGTTGTGCGAACTGCCATTTTTGTCCGCCTCTTCGATTCCCTACCAAGGATACCATTCTTGGCTTCATCTACGAATATCCGTACCGTACTGCTCGGTTTGCTTCTTCAATGCTATTTCACAGGAAACCTTCTTTTGGTGTTTCGAGGGTGTTCGGAACGGCCCCAATCGTGCGAAATACGTTGGCGTTTATTCCTCTGTTGATGTTGTTTTCTTTTTGAAGTCGTACATGCAGGAACTTCCTCATTGGAAAGAAAATTTACTTTTTTTTGTATACGGTAATATAGCTAGACAGAATTTGCGTCCGCGAAAATTCAGCATACTTCACCGAAGAAATGTGATAGTGATTATTCATTAATTCATGGAATCATGAATTAATCATGAATCATGAACTCATGAATAATGAAAACGTGAATTATGAAATCATGAATCATGAATCATGAAACTGTGAAATCTTTCATGATTTCTCATGAAACTGTGAAATCATGAAATCATAAAATCACGAATCATAAAATCACGAATCATGAAACATAAAATTATTATTCTTAAATGTTATTATCAAATATTATGCTTACAAATATTATAAAAATTATGCTTCAATATTATTATGAAATGTTATGCTCATAAATATTATAAAAAATATGCTTAAATATTAATACCAAATATTATGCTTATAAATATTATGAAAATTATGCTAAAATGTTTATTATACTTAAATACTATCATTAAATATTATATAATAAATATTAAATTTATTATAAATTAAATTAAATTAATATTCTCAAAATATACATAAATCAAATTTTTTATTGAATTTTAAATTTTTCTTCAATTTTTCTATTTTCAGACTAAAAAAAATATAGATATACCGTCGACTAATAATTCCGCCAGTACGACGTTAAGTTACGTCTACCCATATGCGTTGCGTGTCCTGATGGAAAATTGCTCGAACTTCAATTTGCCAAATCAGCTTGTAGTCTGCAAAGTCATTATTCATGATTTCGTAATATCAATGTCGATGGCCAATAGCACAGACGTTAGAGGTCAGCTTGAAAAAAACTGGTGGTCTTAACCCACACCTTAAAATAGCAAAAAACGTCGTCATAGCTGTCTTTATGCTTCGAGTGTACAGGTTACGTGGGGAATTGCTGCCTGCGTGCCCTGGGGTAATTCAAACCTCCCGATACCTGTATTCCAAGGCAGTGGAAAAATGATGATCGTTGGGAATATGGAGTAAGAGCGAACGAGACATATTCGAGATTCTCCCGTGATTCAGGAGGGAAGGAAGCGCCTCTGTGTATTCTAATAGACCTGTTCCAGACGCTTGTTTTTTGCTCGGTGCATCCCACACTCCGCTTACGTATGAAACGTCAGGGAAGCTCCATTGGCACGGTACGAAAACTCGAGTGATTACAGACTCATCAACCATTCGGCATCCTTGATTGTAAAGATAGAGGGAGCTAAGTACTTCTCAATTCGAGCGTGAATCTTTTTTTTCGGATTGGGTCTTTGGTTTTTCATTTCAGTTATTTTATTTTATTGAAATAATTTATTCATTAATCACTAATATTTTTCGTTATTATGTAACTCAATTTTATACAATTTGATTCTTTAATTTTTGTTTTTTTTTTAATTAAGGTTGTTTGGGTTTATTTGGGTCCATTGGGTTCGTTTCATTTAAACCTAAACGAACCCAAACAAACTCATCAACCATTCGGCATCCTTGATCTATTTGGTTATTCTTATTTCTAATAATTTTGTAACTCAATTTTAGTCAATTTGATTCTTTAATTTGTTTTTTTTAAATTGAGTTTGTTTGGGTTTGTTTGTGTTTGTTAGGGTTCATTAGGGGTTTGTTTGGGTTCATTGTGTTCATTTCATTCAAACCCACACAAACTCATCAACCATTTGGCATCCTTGATCCATTTGTTGAACCATTTGTTTTTTCCCAAAACGGTGCAGTTTTATTTGAAGTTTTATAAAAGACAAATGGTACTTGGTTGATCCAGTTGTTTATTCCTAAAATGGTGCAGTTTTGTTTCAAGTTTTGTTGGAACTTTAGCGAAAATAAACATTGCCACTCGGTTGATCAAATTGTTTTCCAGTTTGATCCTAGAATGG
Source organism: Ophioninae sp. B BG-2022a (assembly GCA_030522765.1). NCBI lineage: Eukaryota > Metazoa > Arthropoda > Insecta > Hymenoptera > Ichneumonidae > Ophioninae sp. B BG-2022a. The sequence goes on along the minus strand of JAPYZJ010006268.1, from coordinate 457 downwards.
CCCAGTTTTGTTCGACGTTTTCCAAAAGAAACATTGCAACTTGGTTGATCCATTTGTTTATTCCTAAAGTAGTCCAGTTTTGTTCCAAGTTTTACAAATTTTTGTAAAAGTCTTTTACAAACTTTACAATTGTCTTTTACAAATTTTTGTAAAAGACAAATGGTACTTGGTTGATCCATTTAGTTTCCAGTTTGATCCTAGAATGGCCCAGTTTTGTTTGACGTTTTCCAAAAGAAACATTGCAACTTGGTTGATCCATTTGTTTATTCCTAAAGTGGTGCAGTTTTGTTCCAAGTTTTACAAATTTTTGTGAAAGTCTTTTACAAATTTTACTATTGTCATTTACTAATTTTACAATTGTCTTTTACAAATTTTTGTAAAAGACAAATGGTACTTGTCTGATCCATTTAGTTTCTAGTTTGATCCTAGAATGGTCCAGTTTTGTTTGACGTTTTCC
>JAPYZJ010006267.1:0-17620 GCA_030522765.1 Ophioninae sp. B BG-2022a | reverse complement strand
TAGAGAGAAAGAAGAAAAAAAAAGAGAAAAAGAGAGAGATGGATAGGAAGGAGAGGAGTGAAGGGGGGGGGGGTGGTACACGCGCTCTTTCGTGGGCACACAAAGCACGAACACTTGAAACTGTGATCCTTTATGATCGTTTCTCTCGGAGGCCATAATTACTTTTCTTTTAATACCTGCTTCGGATATATACCTTACGATTACCTCATCGTCCCCGACGGTCTTTTCATTTTTTCTTGTCTTTTTGTTTTTTTTTTTGTTTTTTTTCTTGACTGTAACGAATAATTATTTGTTTTTTTTTTAACCTTGTTTTTCTCTGTTTTTTTTATTTTTGATTTTTTTATTTGTTTTTTTTTTTTTTTAAATGAAGAAATTCATCGGGACGTGTAATTACGCGAGAGGCGAACGATAATTTCGTGTGAAAATCCCAACAGAGATTTACTGGCAGGTGGGTTGGTGAATTACTATTAGAGTGCGATCAAACGATGGAAATTAATTAGATCGAAGACTCCGCGTGAGAAAAAAAATTGGGAAATAAGTATTGTGAATAAAAATACATTTTGAAAAAATGAAAGAATAAATCTCACGAATAAAAGTACATTTTGAAAAAATGAAAAAGTAAATCTCAGGAATAAAAACTGAAAATACGGAAAATACTGAAATACTAAAATATTGAAAATACTGAAAATACTGAAATGCTGAAATACTAAAAATACTGACAGTACTGAAAATACTGAAAGTACTGAAATACTAAAATATTGAAAATACTGAAAATACTGAAATGCTGAAATACTAAAAATACTGACATTACTGAAAATACTGAAAGTACTGAAAATACTGAAAATACTGAAAATACTGAAAATACTGAAATACTAAAATACTGAAAATACTGAAATGCTGAAATACCAAAAATACTGAAATACTGAAAATACTGAAATACTGAAAGTACTGAAATACTGAAAATACTGAAATACTGAAAGTACTGAAATACTAAAAATACTGAAAAACTGAAGATACTGAAAAATACCGGAAAAAAATAGTTAACAAAAAAAATTTCTTCGAATCCATCAGAAGCGAGTGTTGAAAAATAATTCTGAAAACTGTCAACGTTTCCACGACCGTAATTCATCGATCGAAGCTATCGTCCCATGGTTTAATAAACAAACGTGTAATCGATTACGATTCAGGCGAGCACCTCTGATCGTCTTCTTCCGTGTATATTCAGATATAGAGAAAAAAAAATGAGACGAAGAGCGAGAGGAAGAAAAAAAACGAAGTGTCGGCTGAATTAAGGGGGAGAGTCGAGAAAACGACAAGGGGGCCCGAGAGTAGGATATAGGTGTCGGCGGGCCAAGAAACACCAGGAATGACACGTAGCCTCTGTGGCTTTCTTTCGTCTTATTTCCCTTCGCTTTGGCCTCATGCCGCCGACGAGGGATTAGCCTAATGGGTCCTGCCCACCCCTGGCTTTTTCCTTCTCTCTCCCCACTATCTCTCACTCTCTCTCTTTCTCTCATTCAAATTCTGTCTTTCTCGATCCTCGTCATCCTCCTTCCGCGTGGTGTTACACCTAATATCGGGTAAGTGTACCTGAACGTGATTCCCAGCTTCGCCACTGTACGCTTGTGTACAGATCGATTAAAAAAAAAAAAACAAAAAAAACACGCTTTTTTCACTCCTGATCACTTTTGCTTTTTTCATTTTTTTTCTCAACCATGTCTTATTTATACGTCACCCTTTTCGACTGGCTTGGAACAACGAGAATATTTTTTGTTTTGTTTTTTTTTTTGTAATTTTATGTTTTTTTGTTTAATTCTTTGTCGATATTTACCAATAATTATTATGTTTAATAATTATTAGTAAATATCTATTATTTAAAATTACAATTACTTATATTTAGTAATTAATTGTATTTATTATTGAATATAATTGTGGATTATAATTAATAATATTTATAATATATTAATATTCTATCAATTGTTCAATCGATTGTTCATATTCCTTCTATCTCTGTGTTAATTGTAACTTATCAATATATTAGAATATTAATTAATTAATTTTTTTGTTTTTCATTATTTAGCGACGATCTTAACTTACTTCTTTCGTAATTCTTTATTTAAAAAAAAAAATTTTTTTTCGTTGTTTTGGCTGTTTCGAGAAAGCTATATGGAAATCTCGTGATACCTAATGCATTTGAATAATAAACTCGGCGATCCTCGTGTCTCCAGCTATCTCTCTCTCTCTCTCTCTTTCTTGACAGGCCGGAATAACATTCTCGTCCTCGTTCATAAAAAAGCTGGTGCATATCTATACTACAATCCTCCTTCTTCATCCCGATCACAAAACTTGATTTTTTACTCTTACCTTTTTCTTCGACTGTCACGACTCTTCGTATCTCGTCGTAATAATTATGATAATATTATTACTACTTCTATTATTATTAATATTATATATACTTATTAATTATTATATATTATAGTATAATAAATAATAAATACATATATTATTACGTTAATTAATAACTTTAATATTTATGAGTACTACTAATAATAATAATAATAAAATAATTATTATTATTATTCATACACGTATTATCGTTATTATTATTATTATTATTTATTATAGTTTTTTGTTAATTAATACCTCTCATTGTTATTATTATTATTGCTAAGAATTTCTTCACTGTAAAATTGCAAAAAATGGGAAAAATTGTATTTTTTTTTATCCGTTCGGATTTTCGAAAAAAATCGATTACTTTGACCACGCTGATAAAAAAAAAAAAATAGAATGAGTTTGAAATTGATGGACCGGAGCGCTGAAAACGGACTCGCCCCGGAAACGATTTAATCGGATCGGCTCGTGATAAAGTAAGGCGTTCGTATTTTCAGTGGGCAAATTTAACGCGAATAAAATGGTAATTCGCGCGGGAGAGCAAGATCGCCATAACGCCAGTAGAACTCTGCTTTTATACGGGACACGCGAATATACGCGAACAGCTTGAGCGCGTATACGAAGCGGATAGCGATCGCTCTTTAGGAAGGAAATTCTAAATGCGAAAGCCCCGTACTATGTAATTACACACACGTGGTATTACACTATATTTTTTGTATGTACGGAGGGAAGATCATATCGATTCGTATGGGACCACCGACGTTGCTACTTCGAAACCCAAACATACCAAACCCGATCTTTTCCCATTTTTTTCAAGCTTTTCTCTTTTATTTATTTATCGACTTGGATGTGATTATTTTTATTTGTTCATTTATTTATTTATTTATTCATTTATTTTTATATATTTATTTTCATTTGTTTATTTATTCATTCATTAAAATGATTCATTTTTATTTGTGCACATTTATTTTTTATTTTGTTGATTCATTTTCTTATTTGTTCATTTATTTATTCATTGAAATGATTTTATTTTATTTTTGCGCATTTGTCATTTATTTGATTTATTGACTTATTTTTAAAAACCGATTAGCAAAAAATAACAAATTTTTAAAAACATTCGACGTCTAAAAAAATCGATGGCTGAATTAAAAAATAAATCATTTTTAAAACCGATTGAAAAACAAAATTGAGCAAAATAAAATCCTTCGATTTAAAAAAAAACAACAAAAATGAAGCCTTTCGTACCCAATTCAAAGGAAAACCCCTAAACCGAAAAAAAAACCCAAATTCCCCACTATAACCAAACCGACTCCAAATAAAACGAAAATCCAAAAACTCTATTTAAAAAAAAAACATTTAAAAAACCTGATTAAATAAAACAAACAAAAAATAAATAAATAAAATTCTTTCAATGTTAAAAAAAAACCAATATTTTTCAATCCATCATTTTTCTTCCCTAGAAATAAAAAAAACAACCCTACTGTCAGTGGGTCAGCAACGACCAATCGTAAAATCCAAAGGCTGGATTGAAGGGCTGAAAAAAATAAAAATAAAAAAATTCATTGTCGAGAAAGAAAACCAAAATGGCTGCCGTTGGTGCCCTCGTGATTCGAGTTTCGAGTGTTCTGGGTGGCTTTTCAGGGCGAAGGGTGGCAATCCGAGGGCAGGACGGTATTGTCAAAAGGGATCCTGAAGGGTGGTTCTTTCGAATGTGCGTAACGGAGAACATTTCGTATCCATTTTGTCCTCGTGTACACACGCAAACAAAAAAATTGAAGAATACAAGCAAGAAAGGGAGAAGGGCTGATTTAAAGGGCGGAAGGGCGGAAGGGCGGAAGGGGAGAGGGGGAGAGGGGTGGATATATAATACATTACCGGCGTTGACAGGGGTTGGAACACACTTTTACCATCCTGTGTGACAATTGCATTGCTGGGCGAGATGCGGTTCCTCTTCTTGTCGAGCTGGCCCCAAAAATACGTATTGAAGGTTTTCAGAAGGTTATATTCGTCAACGATTAAGGAAAAGCCTCAAAAAGACCCCACACACAGATCCCCTTAAAACAGAATTTAACTTTTGGCTCTCGAATAATTATATAAATAATTATTCAAAAATTGATAATAACTGCTTCATAGCAATTTTTTATAAATTTTTTATACAATTTTTATGAAACTAATAATAATAATGCAGAGTTTGTTTGGGTTTGTTTGGGTTAATTACAGTCTTGAAATACGTTAAACGATATTTTATTAAATATATATTTTTTGTACTTTTCTTGATCCTCTCAATTTCTCTTTTGCTCTCGAACCCCTTTTTGCAAGTTTTTGGCATTATTTTTACTTACTTATTCTTTATTATTATTATTTTTTGTTTTTGTGACTTTATTATTAATTATCTTAAATTTATTTGTTTATTTATTTATTTATACAAGTGAATAAATATAAATAAATATTTTTTGTTGATCCTCATTTACTTAGTATATTTATTTATCTTTATTTACTCGTATATTGGTGAATAAATATTTCTAAAAATAAATAAATATAAATAAATATAAATAAATATAAATAAATATTCTTTGTTCCTCCCTCTCCACCCATGTTAAGGTCCCTTCATTTTTCCCTTTATCTCTTGTGTTATCTTTCCTGACTACCTTCTCTCTCTCCCAATGTCTTCCTTTCGCCCTTCCTGCCCCCCCCCTCTCTCTCTTTCTCTCTCGATGCTTGGTAGATTTATAGCCTACGAGGTGCGGCACCTTTTCACCATTCATTGGAGGCAGTCGCGCAATTCGACACGCGGAAAGCACGCAAGTCCCTTCGGGAAGGGCAAACTCGAGGGATGCGACGCGAGCATGAGAACCGAAGTAAATAAAATAATATCAAAGGAAAGCCGTGTACGGGGTCGGGAAAACTGGCAGACGCGAAAGCAACAGACTAAGATCACTTTTTCGTCGCGAAAATCACGAGATCCTTGAGCATTCTTCAATTGATGTATTTTCAACCCTTATCTTCGTCAAGAGTCTTTCCAAACCCAAACAAAACCATTTTCCAGCTTTCACCTCAAAGTCCTGATAAATTCCAATTTCTAATTATCCAAAACCATCCCTAATACAAAAAAACTCTTTCCGAACCCAAACAAACCAACTTCTCAGTTTTCTCTTCAAACCCAGATGAATTCCAATTTCCAATTATCCAAAAACAACCCTAGTCCAAAAAAACTCTTTCCAAACCCAAACAAACCCACTTCACAGTTTTCCCTTCAAACCCTGATGAATTCCAATTTCCAATTATCCAAAAACAGCCCTAGTCCAAAAAGACTCTTTCGAAACCCAAACAAACCAACTTCTCAATTTTCCCTTCAAACCCTGATGAATTCCAATTTCCAATTATCTAAAACCATCCCTAGTCCAAAAAGACTCTTTCCAAACCCAAACAAACCAACTTCTCAGTTTTCTCTTCAAACCCTGATGAACTCCAATTTCCAATTATCCAAAACCATCCCTAATACAAAAGAAAACTCTTCCCAAACAGAAACAAACCAGCATTCCAGTTTTCCCTTCTAACCCTGATGAATTGCAATTTAAAAATTATTCAAAAACATTCCTAATGCAAAAAAAACTCTTTCCAAACCCAAACAAACCAACTTCCCAGCTTTCCCTTCAAACACTGATGAATTCCTATTTCCAATTATTTAAAACCATCCCTAATCCAAAAAGACTCTTTCCAAACCCAAACAAACCAGCATTCCAGTTTTCCCTTCAAACCCAGATGAATTCCAATTTCCAATTATCCAAAAACATCCATAATCCAAAAAGAATTTTTTCAAACCCAATCAAACCCACTTCACAGTTTTCCCTTCAAACCCTGATGAATTCCAATTTCCAATTATTCAAAAACATCCATAATCCAAAAAGAATTTTTTCAAACCCAAACAAACCCACTTCACAGTTTTCCCTTCAAACCCTGATGAATTCCAATTTCCAATTATCCAAAAACAAGCCTAGTCCAAAAAGACTCTTTCCAAACCCAAACAAACCAACTTCTCAGCTTTCCCTTCAAACCCTGACGAATTCCGATTTCAAATTATCCAAAAACAACCCTAGTCCAAAAAGACTCTTTCCACATCCAAACAAACCCAAACAAACCCTGATGAATTCCCATTTCCAATTATCCAAAACCATCCCTAATCCAAAAAGACTCTTTCCAAACCCAAACAAACCAACTTCCCAGCTTGCCCTTCAAACCCTGATGAATTCCAATTTCCAATGATCCAAAACCACCCCTAACCCAAAAAGACTCTTTCCAAACCCAAACAAACCCACTTCCCAGTTTTCCCTTAAAACCCTGATGAATTCCAATTTCCAATTATCCAAAAACATGCCTAGTCCAAAAACCCAAACCCATTACGAATTCGCATCCGAGATCGAATTAAAGCTGATCGCTGGTGCAGGACGAATAAACGCAGGACAGCGGGTACGATGACAGGCACATTTCTCAATGACGATGCTAATAACGACGCGAACAAGAGCCCAAATTCAATCGAAGTGTCCGAGGAAGGTAATGAAAGAATCAAAGAATCAAAGAGAGTCAAAGAGAAAGATAGAAAGAGAGAAAGAGAGAGAGAGGTGGGAGGGGGGGGGGGGGATCGAAGAAAGTGGAAGAGACAAAGACAGGAAGAGTGAAAGATATTCATACAAGATCACGATCCAAGATGGTATTTGTTCTCAAGAAAGCACGGGAGAAGTCCCTAAGGGGATGTGCAGCAGCCCACTAATTGATTACACGCATCTTTTCACGCAATCTATTCATCCAATCCCAAGTGGCTTTTCATCAGTTGGAGAAGCCTCATTGATTATGACTATCATAGCTTTTGAAACGTTGCTTATTCAACATTTGTCAAATGTTTATACAACGATGTTAATTATTACGAATTACAACGATTTTGTAAACAAATTATTCATTTTTTATTGATTACTTAATTATTAAACAATTTTAGAACAAAACATCATTTTATAAACGAATTTTATAAACGGTATGGAAAAATTTGAAATTCTGCCAAAAATCGAAAAATCATCGGATTTCAGTTATTAAAAAAGCATTTTGAAGAGAAAATCATAACGAAGAGATTGAGCACAAAGTGGAGCGCCAAATCCTAAAGAAAAAAAAGTTATCGATGATTGAGTGAAAACACTTTTTTTCCTCAAAAATCCAAATACCAAACAAATGCATTGCTCACAAAAGTTGAAACATACAAATCGCTTCGTATTAAAAAAAAAGTTTTTTATTTAAATTAATTTTTTTTTTTAATAGGAAACTTCTCGAACGTAAATGCATTTTAATGTTTTTGTACATATATATCACTGTGCCTACTAACGACTCGTCGAAAAGTACTTGTACGTACACTTAGTGTTTCTATTCTTGACTCTTCGCACTCGTTCATTCCCCCCTCCCCCGACCCTCCTCACACTCCATTTTTCGTTTTCTCTCTCTCTCTCTCTCTTTCTTTTTCTCTCACGCAGTCACCGCCAATGAAAATGAAACAATAACCTCGCGCGTATACATGACTAAAAAGCCCTTAGAGCAAGGGCGATAAAATCTATAAAGGATTTCATCGAGTGCCGCCCTTTTGTGGTGTGAGCGTGGTGGATTGGTGTACGTTACGAAGGGCCTAAATGCATATATATATCATGAGAGCTCTCTCTTAGTTTATTTACCATTTTTTCTTTATTTAAACATATATATGTATATATATATATATGTTCGATAAATATATTTAAAAAACAAAAATAAAATGAAACTAATAATAAAATAAATAAATGAATAATTAAAAATGTAAAAATTCTTTTTACAAATAAATAAAAAATTAGTATTTGTATTTTTTATAAATATATAAATAAATAAAAATAAAATAAAACTAATAATAGCATAATTAAACAAATCATTTCAAAATAAAAATAAAAATGAAAACAAAATAGAAATCTATTTCTTTTATATTTTTTTATAAATATGTTAAAAAATACAAATAAAATTTATTAATTTAAAAAACACACACGTGATACCGAACCAAAAAATTAGAGTTCGTGATCATTGGACTTGGCTTTTTTCCTTCGAGAAGCCCACAAAGAGGACCTTCATAAGCTGCGAACCTCATTCTCCCCTCTCTCTCTCTTCCTCTTCCTCGCTCCTCTTTCGATGCCACGTTCGGTGTCAGAGGGCGTACGTTGGAATGTCGACTCTCCATGAAGGGCCCTCGAGGTTCTGAACGAAGAGTTAAAAGACGTTGGGAGAGGCGAGAGGGAAGATTCGTGGCCCGTAAGTGACGCACCTGGGCCACGCGAGCCCTTCGCATCCCTATATATATATTTATATAAATTAATATGTACAGTCATGCTTAAAAATTTTAGTCAAAAATTTTAATTTTTTGTCCGCACAAAAAATCGAATTTCTCGGAAAAAAATTGTTTACTAATTTACCATAAAATAAAATTTGGGAAATAAAATCGATTGCTATCGATCTTATTTTTTAATAATGGAAAATATTTCTATTATTAAATATTTAGAAATGGAGAATTAATGGAAAAATAATAGATGTTTTTTTTAAATAATGGATAAAATGAGAATACAAAATATCGGACTATTATCCGAAAAAGTTTATTCAAATAGATAATCAATTTTAGTTTTTTTCCTGTTTAAACATTTTTTTTTTTATTAAATTTATTATGTTTATTGGGAATGAAAAATGAGGAAAAATTGGGAAAGGCAAATTGCTCCTATTTCGAAGGATAAGAACGCGACGAGATGCAAACAACGTCTGGGAAAACCAAAACGAAAAAAAAAAGGAAAAACACCGCGTGGAACCGAAATTTCCATAATGTTTGGGATGCAAAAAGAATCAGTTGGTTAGATGACATTTTGATGAATAGCCGTTGATTTTTCGTTCTATAAACGACAACTTTTTGCATCGTTAATTATTTGTTTTTCCTTGTTGGAACAAGTGTGCTCGCTTTATGTCTTTTTCTCACTCTATCACCTTATCAGTGACGTAAAGATAATTATGGAAATCGGGCCAATTAAAATTCATAAGAGAAACTCCTCCTCGCGGAAAATGACAATTTGTTTGTTCTTGTTATAAGATTTCACACAGGGTGACACGTTGAACCAAGATTTGGTGGTCAAGATTTTCTTAAGGGTTAAGCTTAAGAGGGAAAATTTTGAAAAATCGTTCATCTCTTGAGGCAACTCAAATTGAAGAATTAGATCCAACGTATGGTCCTGGTATTGAAGGTCGTTTTTAAAAACAAAATTAAATTAAATTTGATTTTTAAAACAATTTTATTCGTTTAATTTTTTTAATTTGTTTTTTACATATTTATTTTTAAGTAATAATAAAACGACGTAAATATACATAATACATCATAACAAATATCAAATAAAATTAAAGTAAATTAAATACAAAATCGAAGTAAGTTAAAAATAAAAGTAAAGTAAATTAAAAATTAAATTAGAGCAAACTAAAAATAAAATTAAAATATATAAACTCAACTTGTCAAACTTTAATCGCATTTTTGGCAAATGTACGTTTTTCAAAATGGTCCACAACAGTTTTTATAACGACCAAATATTTCGTAACATTTTTTTGAATCCTCAAAAAAAAACGATTTAAAAAAATACAAATTTATTGCCAAATTTGTAAATTTAATTTTCTAATTATTTAATTATTTTCCTTAACCCTCATTTTTCCCAAAAGCGATACTCATCAGCGCCCTATTTTTTTCCAGTTGTCAAATACACTCACTCTAAAAAATCTCCACTCCCACGCACTCACGTATTCACACAAATACAGAACACGTGGAAGAAGAGTGACGAAGAGTTTCACCAAAATACACGATGCTCCAATGCTATGAGTATTTGGACCATCGCGGCGGTGTCCCTTTGGCGGCGGGTCTTCGAGGATTCTTCCGGACGACAATCGGAAGAATAGAAGAATAGCCAAACCGCACAGACAAGTTGCATCTTCAATAATGAAAGGTGTCCAACGTCGGCCGCCTCCTTTTAAATTCTTGTCACTTATTCTCTGATGGAAAAAAAGACTCGTATATGTATATATACAGGCTTCATCAAAAGTACTAGGCACTCTAAAATGGTCCGATCCGGACAAAAAGTCAAATTACTCGGTGAAAAAAAATCATTAGCGAATTTACCAAACAGCATTTCGAAGAAGATAAAATTAGCTTCATTTTGGCTCTTCATATTTATTTTTACGATTTTTTTTCCACCCGGTACACCGTTTTGAAAAAAATGTTTTTCCACGATTTTCACGTTTGTGAAATCGCATGCTTTTTGAAAAACACTTTGGAAAATAGTTATCCTCCCATTTAATGACTATCTTTTGCCGAAATATCCGATTTTTCATCCCGATAGAAAATTAACAGAGAGTCCAATACTTTTGAGTAAATCTGTATATATCCATTCAAGTTTGGATAAACCAATGAATATTTGTTGCCGCCCTAAAAATTAAATAACTCCGTCAAAAAAAATAATAAAAAAATTTTACAAACGGCATTTTGAAGGTTACGAAATCAGCTTTCTTTTGCATTTTGGACAAAAAATTTTATGATTTTTCTTCGACCCGGTACGCTATTTAGTACGTGCCAGTAATTCAGTTTTTTTCGTAAAAGCTTCATTTTCATTGTTTTAAATTTACGCACGATTTTTTTAAAAGTTATTTTATTTTCTACTAAAAAAAATACAAACTTCAGAAAACCTAAACAAACCCAAATAAATATGGGGTTTAAGATGAAATATCAAAGATGTAAAAATTAACGTAAATTCATATTCGGAACACCCCGTATATAAGAATGTACACGTCTTTTCATATTCCCCTCCCCCAAATCCTATCACTTTTCTCTCGACCTCTTTCTACCTTTTTCTCATTCATGACTTTTCTCTCTCTCTCTCTCCGTCGAAAGAGGTCTCGCCGACAGAAAGGAAAAGACATCGAAATGTATGTTTGGCAATATTTCACAACACACGCCCGTCATCTACAATAAGAATTGTGGATGGACGACAGTAAAAGAGTACGAGAGCTCAAACGGTGGGGGGGGGGAGAAAACGTAATAGTTGAATGGTACAAGTTGAATGTACACCTGTCACGTGTCGGTGACCAAAAATGAGAAATGGTGGAAAAGTTGACAATTTTTCGTGTTTCCCAAAAATATGGACACGAAAAATTGTTTGGGTTCGATTTATCGAGGGGGGTGATCGTTTTTGAACGAAATTTGGTTGGTAGGTTGATCTGATATTTGAAGGTCAACCAGATTATCATTATTCAATAATAGGAAACAATTGTAAACTTAATAATAATAATAATTTTTCGATGACATTGTTTATTTATTTATCATATTATTGATGGTATAATGACATTATTAATTTTATAAAAATATTATTATAATGAATTAATATTATATTATAATATGAGTAATTGCATGATAAAATTATTAAGTGTTTTATAATCCTATTAATTATCTTATAAAATTATTAATTATAATAAAAAATAAAATATCAAACACGTATTTATATTTTACGTACTTTCTTACATAAATTATCCTCTTTATGCTCAATCAACGATCAATAAATTTACAACTACATATTTCTATCAGAACAAAAATTATCATCCCTTAAGGGGTTGAAAAATAATTTTTAAAAATTCGAGATCTGCGCTGACGAAGCAACGAGCAAAAACGTGTGTCCATTCATATTTCTCATTCACCAGGACCACTCGGATCCCCCCTTGACTTTTGACAAATGTCACACCGAGACCAGAACAAAAAAGGGTTACAGTTATTGGCCATTTTGGACTCTCGTGAAGATATCCAAAACCGTTTCGACTTTCGCTTCGTTTTTTTTTTCTCTTCAACGGGATTTACCAAAGACTGCCAATCACTGTTCGAAAAATCGACTTTTACGTCGAAAAAAAAATGAAAAAAAGAAGAATAAAAATTTTGAATACTTTTGGACTCGCCAGGGCACTTTCAAAGGCCGTGCCGCTGGGAATTCGAACACTTTAGCTTTTCTTCTCTCTCAATCGTTGTACTCATCTATTTTGTCTGCCCCCCCCCCCCCCCCCCGAAAAAAAAGAAATTTCTTTTTTTTCTTCTTTTTCTCTCTTTTTGACATTTCTTACGATTGTAAAATTTGGACAATGAAGCAACCTCGTATTTCGTAAGTATTAGAAAGGATACACGTAAACATACGAAAAGCCTGAAAATTTCAAAGCAATTTTTGAAACGAGACACCAGAACAGGTCCAACTGTGATCTGGCCAAAACAGCTCACCAGGTTGCCCTCTTTCGTGTCAAGTCTCACCAATCTCTCGTCGTAAAGTCCACTCGATCCTCATGTCCACCAGGAAGTACAAAAGGACTTCCTGCTGTCACTACTGGGGTTAAAAGGTTCGAGAGAAATATCGAAATGTCGAGGAATAAATATTCGAACTTTTTTTTTGCCATTTCCTCGAATTGGATGGGTCAAAAATGGCGGTTTTGCAATAAATGAAATTAATCACTCGATATTAATATTTAATAGTTTGAATTTTTTTATGATGTTGGAATTAAGTTTGTTTGCGTTTGATTTTGAATTTTGCATTTTGATTTATTTTGAATCAAAATGAATTTTGCATTTTTATTTATTTTGAATCAAATTGAATTTTGCATTTTTATTAAGTTTTATTAAGATCGATTAACGATGATTTTTTTTAATGACTTGGAAATTACGTTTTCAGTTTTGATAAAATTAAATTTTCAGGTCCGCAAAATTCTTTATACCGTTTTTTCATCAAGTTTCAAAAACTAAATTTTCTGTTTATAAAAATCGATTCATGTCTTCTTTAGGATTTTTATAATAATATATTAATTTAGAATTTGCAATTTCTATCGATTGTTCAACATTAGAACAGATACTTTTCCTTTTTTATATCGAGAAAGGTTCAACTGCGAAGGGAATTTGTTTTCGTATGGTCAAAAATGAGATTACTCAGTACTCAACTGTGTGTACTTTACCGCCTAGAATTTAAGCCCCAATGCACACGTCCAACCCAAATCAAATCAAATACCCCAAAAATCCCACTTTCGTAAAGAAAAATTCGAAAAAAAAAAGATTTCGTTGATTCAGTTTTGAGAGTGAACGTGAATTTGTTGATCTCACATTGGAACGTCAGGAAAAACCACTTAAAGGAGAATGTACGTGAAGGTCTTTTTCCCTTTTGAGAGGAATGATCCAATTACGTCCTCACAATTTTGGCAATTGAGCGTAAGCAAAATGCCCTTTTAGGGATCGAGGATTGCGAACCGTGACGACAATTGAACAAAACTTAGTATTAGCCGAGACGGATTTTTTTTTTTCGTAAACGGTCAAAAAAATTCTATCAGCGAAAAAAAAAGAAAAAAAATTGAAAAAAATGAACAATTCGGTTGACCAATGGTCCCTGGAAGGGATTTCGATCTAGGAAGGGATTTCGATCTTTGAAGGACCAAGCTTTTGCTATCCTAAATCTCACGATTGAATTCCAATGGGATTGCTCATCCGGTATTCTCCTCTAGGCTGTTTTCCTTTCTCGCCGTGGTAAACCATCGACTTCTCAATGTGGACCTTTCGAATTAAAAGGCTAAATGGCCAATGTTGCCATTCTCGAGGAGGGAAACCGCCAGCCGTCAAAATACGGGCATCATAGAGGCTTTACCAGTTTTTTTGTCGCTTCGATGAGAAATACGCACGAGCAAACACGAGAAACTTAAAAAGCCTAGTGATTTTATAGCCCCCTTCAAAACGCATTGGGATTTTTAAATGCTTTTTTTCAACCATTTTTTGTGGTGTTTAATTTTTTTAATGTTATTTTATTTATAAATTATTTTTATATATTTATAAATATTTTATAGTATTTTTATTTTTAGTATAGTATAGTATAAATTACTTTTATAGTATTTTTTAAAAAATAATTTTGGGAATTGATATAGTGATTTTTAAATTCTTTTTTTTATTTTTCAATCTTGTTTATAAGAGATTTTTTAATTTTTTTTTTTAAGATTTTGAAATCTTGATTATAAGATATTTTCCAATTTTTTTTCAAGATTTTTCAATCTCGTTTTTGAAACATTTATCAATTTTATTTTTGAATCTTATTTACAACAGAGATAAACAAATGATTATATAATAGCAATCAGGTCAACGTCGATCTTTTTTTAACTGTTTTTATTTTTCGTTACGTAATTGAATCAGGTACTGGTGGTGACGATTCGGACGTAGCGAGTGAGCCAGGGATTCCTTTGAAGCGTAAGCAGCGTCGGAGTCGAACGACGTTTACGGGTCCTCAACTGGAGCAACTGGAGGCAGCTTTCCAGAGAGCGCAATATCCGGACGTTTACGCCCGTGAGGAGTTGGCCCAGCGGACGGGTTTGACCGAAGCAAGGATACAAGTTTGGTTCAGCAATCGACGTGCCCGTTTGCGCAAACATTCCGGTGGGGTGGGCCATTCGATAGCCGGATTGCCAATGACGCCCTGTCAATACGTCGCCGCAGGTCACGACCTTGGACAATTGTCGAGCCAATTGCCGCAAATGACAGGCCCAATAGCCCAAATACCAACCAGCCTTCATCAATCGCCACCTACCAACGCTGTCAATCAAAACGCCATCAGTGCACCACCCCAGATGACCACATCCATACCCCAAGTACCTACCACCCTCTGCGAAGCTCTTCAAGCTGTCACCGTCACCAGCCATCTCAGCAGCCTTCCTGGACATCCCACTGGCTTACAACTTGGACAAATTCCTGGTGGGATTCAACCACCCGCCGCACATGCTCCCAGCACTCTATCCCATAATACTGGTAAGTTAAAGATTTTTTACTAATTTTCATGTTTGGGTTTGCTTGGACGCCATTTTGTCTCTTTTCGAAACTGCTTGGACGCCATTTTGTCTATTTTCGATACTGGTTCGACGCCATTTTGTCTCGCTCCGATATTGATTGGACGCCATTTTGTCTTTCTTCGATACTGGTTGGACGCCATTTTGTCTCGTTTCGATACCGCCTGCAGATTCCAAAACAAATCGATTTAAAATTTTTTTTTCAAGAGAAGTATTGTGGGTATGGTTTCCAGATTTTACAAACAACTGGTCCACAGTCTTGCCGGTGTTCAATTTTTTTTTCGTTGAAAAAGGTTTATAAACACCCGAGTTATAATTGTTTAAACAAAACCATTGGACCGTATAAGCAGTTCGAAGTGCTTCTGGTGTTGACTACTTCGAATTTAGTTTTGTGGTAACAAATGTTAGGCAAGGTTGGATACTTAGTTTTCTGGAAGTTAAGACAGCGTTAAAAAAATGATTATCAGTTTATAAAACAGTTTTTTTTTATTAGGAATCCTATTAACAGTTTTACGAAGAAATATTGGGAAAAAATTGCGACTAAAAATGTGTGTCCCAAAACGTTTTCCAAGTTTTCCAATAATAGCGTTGAATATCTTTTTATCTGTCCATTGCTTGTCCAATCAGCGAACTCGGATTGGTCGAGAGCACAATTGGGGTGGGGGCAGTTCAACCACTTTCACGGTGGAGATTACGGAGCCGCGGGTCATCCGGGTCATCACCATCATTCGTCCCACACGAGCCTCGGTGGCCAAGTACCAACCGGGACCAACGCAGCCTCCGAATGGTACGATCAGCAGAGCTACGATTACGCCCAACATGCCCAACTCAACTATCATCGCAGCGTCGGTGGCATCTTTTAGGGAAGCTTGACAACATTTTTCATTGAAAAAAAAAAAAGGAACACTCAATCCGTATCAACCGGAAACGCAATTGAGACAATCGTAGTCATAACCTGCGTCATGCAACTTAACGTGAATAAGTCATTGTAAATAATAGAAGCAAAGCGTATTTGCATGCGTTGGTCGAAGATCTTGACCTCGAGGTCAAGTAGAAGTCAAGAAGTCTTGACCTTGGGTTTCTGCAGTCACGGACTCCTATTACCATTTCCAAGGTTACGTAGAGGTGAATGTGAAGGTCACGACAGTGCCACCCGAAGAACTACCATCAAGGTCATTTCAAGGTCACATCAAATTTACGGCCAGCCTACCGCAAATGTTATGATCCAGGTCACGCGAGTGTCACCGTCAAGGTTGAACAAGTGTTACCGCCAAGGTCACGCCAAGGTCAGGCCAAGGTCATTTCAAGGTCACATCAAGTTTACGGCCAACGTGACGGAGACGTTATCCTCGAGATCACGCAATTGTTACCGTCAAGGTCACGTCAAGGTCACGCCAAAGTCACGTCAAGGTCACGTCGAGGCCACGTCAAGGTCACGTCAAGGTCACTTCGAGGTCACTTCAAGGTCACTTCAAGGTCAACACTGGAAACAAGGTGCCACATCTCGTACACGTATCTCTGCATCTACGTGACCTTGAAACTTGCGGTCAAAGTCAATTTTAGGTTGTTGTCTCTTTAGATCCGTAAAAAGAAGAAACTTTAGCGTGTAATTTTTCTTATTCGATTGCGGACTTTTGAAGCGTCATTTTGTGAACACTTCGAACGGACCACCTTGTATATATGTACTCTAGTTTATATAGTTTATATATATATATATATATGTGTATACATACTACTAGTTATCTTTGCGGAGATGTTTTCGTGATAGAAAAAAATTGTTTCAATTGGACTTTAAGGGGCTTCCTGAAGAGCTTCTCGTTTTACAGGAACAATAGGAAAGTAGCTACATTTGTCAAAGACATCGTATGTACTTGCTCGATTGATTGTTGCGTATGTACAGGAGTGTCGAAATTTTTTCGGTGATTTTTTCGACCGATTTTTTCAACTAGAACCTTAACAGCCTTAACGCTGGTTTTTCCGGGTCCTTTTTCTCCGCAGAGAAATCACCACTTTGGAAGCGTCGTCGTTTGGAGTGCCACGAAATAATTAGGATAACCTTGACGCAAGGGTGACTCTTTTGGAACGAAAATTTTCACTGTAAAGACAATTTGAATGGGATGATGGAAATGCGTCGGATCTGATGGATGTCACCTTTGGCCTTTCAGAAGGTCTTGTTGACCCATCGTCATGTTTATTGACAGTTTGTTCGAGATAATATTATACCTAACGCCATCTATTGGCAGCGAGCAATTTCGTATGCAATCCTTTATTATATATATATATATATATATATATATATATATATATATATATATAT
>JAPYZJ010006266.1:0-10196 GCA_030522765.1 Ophioninae sp. B BG-2022a | reverse complement strand
AAATCGATGAGAATGGGAGTTTTTTTTCGTCGTTCGTTTTTTTTTTTGCTTCTCGTTTCTCGTCCCTCGAGAAATGTCGTGGAAGAGGGGTGGGGGTGGATTCTTACGAGGGAAGAAGGGGGTGGGTTGGGAAGAGACCTCGTGTGATTGCGGTTTGGATGTTGAGTGTGGACAGGAGTTTGCTTTTTTTTTCACATACTTCGCGGACTTTCGCATACTTTACATTAATTTGCCTCTCTCTTCTTCGTTTCACAAAATTAAAAACTATATAAGAACAACTCCACTTTTTCCGCTAGCGTAGTGCTTCTGTTATTTTTTTTTTTTTGTTTACTTTTTCTCCCTCTCGTTTCGAGTTTCGTATCATCCGTCAAAAAATGTCTCGCTTTATCACTCTTGCGCACGCACCACTCTCTCTCTCTCACTCTCTCTATGTGTGTGTTCATCATATCGCTTTCTCTCTTTTATATATAATGATGTATTCATAAGTAATAATATTCTTGAAAAAAAAGTATGTATAATGTTGTTTCTCGCTCTCTCTCTCTCTCTCTCTCTCTCTCTTCATTCTTCTCTACGTTTTATGCACTCGTACAACGGGATGTGCAGGGACGAGTACGGTCCTGGTTTTGTCTAAAAAGTCGTCTAGATAAGCATTTTCCGGGTCTTGTTTTTTGTCTGGTCTGGTGAGGATCATAATCTCGTGAAAATTCCTCATCAGTATATTTCTTCCTTTCTCTCTCTCTCTCTGTTTTCCTTCCCCTCTAGATCTCCGAGTTTTTCCCATAGCCTTATATTTTACATCGAAGTGTCGCAGGTCACGATTTTCAGTCCCTTCATTTCTAAATTCGTCCTACACGTCCTCGTCGTTTTATCTTTTCCGTTTCCAATCAATAATTATCCCATTTACAATGAATTAGTGTGTATGGGTGCGTAAACGCGTATTGTGATGTGTCGTTTCGATCCTTCGAATCGAAAAAATTGTACGTCGAGCCTCGCGCTCTCCCCTACGACGTTTTGCGTCTCGACCGCCTGCAACGACGATCGATCGGAATGGATTTCTTCCCCACTCGCTTCTTCCTCCACTTCTTTTTCCTCCTCTCCAACCGCTTCTTTTTTTTCGCCGCGTTTTCGCACATATCTTCGGAAATCAGCGGAGGGAAAACTTTTCGGTTTCTTCGCTCACGGACACGCAACGAGACGTCGGAGAAGGAGAGTGTGAATCCGACGCTTGGAGTACACGCACGTTACACCGGGAGGCACAAAAAAAAACGTTTTTTTTTTTTCTTTGCGGGCACTTTGATTCGCGTTGAATTTACGTCACGCGAGGAATGAGATTCGGGCCAATCGCGAACATATTACTGGCTCGTACGACCTCTTGTTTTTTCTTCTTTTTTCGTTGTAGTTTATTTTCGCACGAAATCGATCGCGGCGTGGGTCGAACAATTGGAGAAGCCACGTGTTTCAGCGACTTGTCAACGATATTCACGGAGGAAGGAAAGCCAATGAAAAAGACAAAAACCATGGAAAAGTAAAGTGGAGAAAACTGATTTTAAAACAATAAAAACTTAATCGATATGTGTGTGTGTGTGTGTCTACTGTAAATCTCTTCGTAATTTTACTTTTCGTCTTCCTTCTCTCGTACTTTCTTTTTGATCAACCATTCCTCGAGTTGGATATTTGCAATAAAAAAAGAAAGAATCATCTTCGCTTTCTCTCTCTCTCTCTCTCGCTGTATCTTCCTAAAACTCTCATTCATACTTTCACTCTCTCTCTCTCGATCGCTTGTCTTTCAACGATACATTCAAGTGTCCGTAACATCGCATTTTCTTTTTTACTTAATACAATAATTACTCATATTATACTTATCAATTAATAAAACTTGATTCTTCTCATGTTTCTCTCGGTTACACCCCTCGCTCATACACACGACACTCGCGCCCTCGATCTCACTCGTATACTCAAAGGCGTTCTCGCACACTCTTTATGTCCGTCTCTCTCCCACGCGCTCTCTCTCTCTCTTTCTTTCTGTCATTGAGAACCCTCTGCTTTGTTCAGGTAGCTAAAAGTCTCGTGACTTTTCTAATAAGGGATGAAGGAAAATCGGTGTGATGATGCAAAAGAAAAGAATGCCCGACAAACCGGGTTTCAAACGGTCGGACAACGATCGGAAGTTGTAAGAAACGAAAGAAAAAAAAACCCAGATTTCGTCGTATATAAAGGATATCCGAGCATGCGGAACAGCTTGGGTCGAGAAATTTAAAAAAAACCTCGGTTCGTTCCGTTTTTTTTGCAATTTTGCGAAATCAGCTTTATTTTCTCATCTCTGATAATGAAATTTCATTTTCTTTTTACTTCGCTAATTAAAGGTGGTTCCATTTTATTCACCAGTCAAATTTCCAGTCCTTTTTGTTTTGTAACGAAATTTCGGCTGACTTGTTTCGCTAATGAAATTTCATTATATTTTGTTCGCGAAGTATTGAGAAGCTTGAAAACCTTTTGAGAATAAATTTTATTTCACTTTTCGACGCGTTGAAACTGAACAATTGACGTTCGATTTTCGGTTCTTCGCGCTTTTTACAAAACACGATCTCGCCCGCTCTCCCTCTCTCTTTCTCGACCAATCGCCGTTACTTGATAAACGAGCTGTTTTGTACTCGAAAATGTGCCAATTACAGCTTCGAATAATTCCCGGACTGTACATCGCGAAGCTCGGAGAAAGAGAAAGAAAAATAGCGCGAGTGAGAGAGAAAATATTGAATCTATGGTGACACGTTGGTCTACGATGGACATCAGGGTCCACGTTGTGGAAGTTTAACGGAAGTGTCTCGATCGATAAAGCCACGAGCAAAGAGGCGGAAGAGACACGAGGAGAAGGGAAAAAATGTAAACCAGAAAACACGGAAGGCTTCGTTGGTTTTTCGGATAATCAATTCGTCGTTAATGTCTTGCGGGAGAGACTCTCAAGGTTTTTTTTTTAAAATCGAAATTTCATTGCTCGAACATCTCGTAATTTTGCATATCACTAACAGTTTTGCTACGCTGGTTAAAAAAAAGGAGGGAAAGAGGGAGACAAGCAAATATATTACCCAACGATCGATGCATTTACTCAATGATTTTTTATCTTTGTTTTTTTTTTTACAAAATCACTATAGAATTTTGAGTTTCTGCTCTTGGATAAACGAGTGGTATTTTTTTTTTGCCGAGATTAAAGACGACCGAAATGAGAAATCCCCGTAACGCGAGGTGTGACCTGTTGTCGCGAACATAGGCATTGGAAAAAGTTTTTTAGAAGAGGTCAAGGAACGAGAGGAGGAGAGAAAGAGAAGACTGGCCTCGAAAGGAAAAAGGAATTGACTCTGGTCGCGAATGCCCGGTGAACGAAAGAAAATAACCCAGTGCTTCAAATATACTTTCTCTTCTTTCTTTTGTTTCGTTGTGAAGGAAGAACACGGTTTGAGGGGACTCGGAGCTTTTCACCCGATAAACGTTAGAGAACAACGATTTCTTTCGGCGGCGTATCTTCGACCGATAAGAGTACAATTCCAAGCGCTTCCGTAAGTTCCACCCGACGTTGTCGCGAAGCAAAGTATTCGGCTCTCGTTTTTATTCTGGAGCAATTGCTCTCATTGGTAACGAAACCGCAAGCTCGATTCGTCGCTCTCCTGAATCCTCCATATTTCAAAATCCGTGCTTCCTCGAACACGAATTGGAACTTGCGAAAACTTCGAAGTTGAACCTCTGATAGGTCCGCGTCCACGAAAAAAAAAAAAAGACAATCAAACACAAGTATCCTCTAGAATTTCTCGGTGAAACACCCCGTCCCCCCTCCGTAACGCAACGATAGAAAAATCGGGACGTTTCTCACGTGTATCGAGAAAGCGGAAAATCGACGACAGGACGTATCGATACTGAACTTCGGCGCAACTTGTCATCCCCGGAATCAACCAGAGACGAATGGAGAAAGAAAGAAAAAAGGACGGGAAAGAGAGAGAGAGAGAGGGAGGTTGCGAGAACGCGAGAGCGAGACGAAAAAAGGTGTGAAAGGAAGAAAAGTGTAATTAGCCAATATCGTGTCTATTTCTCCATGAACCGTCAACCGGATATTTACTTTCGTGAAGATAGTGACGCGAGTCACTCAAGAAAAAAGAATACCCGTTGACCAGTGATACCAAAATGTACCACGAATTTTCGTGAATCCGTGGAGGTGGGGTGGATTGGAAAACAAATGATGATAATAGTAATAATGATAATAATACGAAACACGTGTTCCCCGCTCATTGTCCCTTATCGCTCTTGTACACATTGTCAACCTTTCTCCCGTTGATATTTGTCTCACGTACTCGCAGCAGTCTTTCGATCATGTAACTTTCATTGCGCTCCCTCTTTTTTTTTTTACTATTGCGGGCGCCGCAGCCGCGCATGTTTACTCGGAAGCAGCGGACAGATTTTTTTTTTTAATCGAGGACAATGTTGCCGAACATACGTCAGTTAATAATCGGCCGGTCGTCATCGTCATCGTCGGAGGTTTCTTTACCGTATGTTCATATATACATACATACATTCATAGATTCACACTTACATACACACACACATATATATATACAAATATATATGCGCGCGCGTGTGGGTGTTTACATGTATACTGCTTTCGCGTGTGCCAACGCGTTTAACGAATCCTCCTGTTGAGTCGCCTCGTGCGTGTCGAATACAGATCAGCATGTGAGCGGTACAATATACACTCTCGTTTTTTTTTTGTATTTTCCTACATTTCGATCAAGTATCCGCGGTGTTTCTTTTATCCCTCTCTCTCTCTCTCTCTCTTCGTCCGTCTCTGTCTCTCTTTCAGTTTGAATATTTGCTTCTCTCTCTCTCTCTCGGCTTTCCGTTGTTCTCTTTTGTTTTCCTTTCTCCGAATTGCCTTCGTGTTTTGTTTTCATTCTCAAATCTTTTTGTAATATAGTGTCCATGCGTGTCAATGGCTAGAGAGGGGTGGGGGGTTGGGGTGGGTGGTGTTTTGTTTTTTTTTAAGGGAGGGAAGAGAAGAAGGAGTATGAGGAGGAGGAGGAGCGGCGACGGCGGCGGGTCAGACAAAGAAGTGTTGGCGCAAAGGGAGGAAGGGGATGATTTGGAAAATTCAGGTCGGAGATATTAGTGCTGGATCGGATGGTCGTGTGGGGGGCGGGTGAGTTGCGGGGGGTGGGGTTCAAGGTCAACGGGGACTCGGAGCAGGCGGGCTCGGCCGTGGGTCAGGCTCGCTTACTATGCTGTGTGGTAAACCGGGCAATCCGCCAGTCGGTGGGGCCGACGCGGGGCCACCGGCCCCACCGCCTACCGTTGGGCCCGAGGGCCCCGTCGGTCCCCCAGCGCTACTACCACCCGACGACGAGTTTGGACCGCCACCACCCCCGCCACCACCACCACCACCGCCACCGCCACCGCCCCCACCGCCACCACCGACGACCGAGTGACCACCTGGCGGCGGAGGCGCAGAATCGTGGGGAGTCGTCGAGTGAGCCTGCTGAATCGGCAACGCTCCCGCGTAGTATCCGCCGTTGATCGCCTCGGGATAGCTGCTGTGAGAAAGCGAAAAGAAATTGGCCACCTTCGATTTAAATGCCCCATCATCCTCATCCTCCTTTTCCAACGTGACCCAAATCCAATCTCTTAAGGATTATCCAAAGGTTTTGTTTGTTTTGGCTTTTGTTGTTGTTTTTTTTCTCAAGTGCATCTCTAAACGCGCTGGCGTTTACTTTTGCTTTTCTTTTTTTTTTTGTTTTTTTTTTTATTCAATTTGTTTGTTTGTTTTGGGCTTTTTTACACTGTCAATTCTCTGTCTGAGTTTTTTGTTTGTCTAGTTGTTTTTTTTTTTGTTTCACTGTTCGGTTCTTTCTTTCTCTTTTGGCTGTATTACCCCCGAGCGTTAACATCTGCTTGAAAATCTGTTTCTGCAAAAAGTTTACCACATCTTTTGTTCCCCGTGCGAGAAAGTCAACGGTAACGCGTATTTCGCATTGCATTATTGTATTGCTATGATGATCTTTGAGCGATTGTTCAAGGAATGTTTTTGGTTTTTTCTTTTGTTATCGGCAATGTGTCTTGAAAAATGTGCTTTTGCGGTTAGACTTAACTCGTTGCTGTTATTCGACAAGATTAGTAGTTTGTTAAGCAAAAATGTGTTTTTGTTGCTGTTGTTAGAGCTGAGCGTGGAGGAAGGGGCAGGGCTTTTCTGTTTTCACACTGTTTCATATCTCTTACCCGGTGGATGAGTGGAAGTATTCCTTGTTGACGCAGTTCCTCAAGCAATCGGGTATACGACCGATGATGGCTCGTCGTATCTCACTGGCCGCCATTTCGCGAAGTTCCGAGCAGCTCGCGTCACTGTAGAATGCCGCGTGCGGTGTGCACAAAAGATTTGGCGCATCCTTCAAGGGACCTTTAGGGGGTTTAAGGAAAACGATTATATTTCTCGAGTTCAGAATTCGGGTTTGTTCACGAACGAATTCTTTCGTCGTACACCACTCGGCGAAAAGATTGGACACAGTTTTCGCGGTGCCTCGACCGGAACAGTCGCGAAAACGAAATTACCGGAACATCGTTTTCTTCGACAGTAAATCGATAGAAATGTTGTCGCTAATCACCTCAAGGTCATTTTTCAAACGAAGATCGAACACTGATTTTTTTAAATAAAAAGAAAGACACAGACACTTTTTCACAAAAAGACAACTTTTCTAGATGAAATTAGAGTTCCAAAATTCGAAAAGTGTATCCCAAGCTCTTTTCGTCACAGACAAGTTTCCCTTGATGTAGCGCTCTCCGAAGCGCCAACATTTCGAATCTTCTGGATCGGTCGGGACACGGATAAATGACTGAACGTCATAGGGTGGTTAAATCGAAGGAAAAAGAATCTTTGATTTTGTTGTGTTAGCTCATTCAAGACTCACATTGCGCGGACTGACCCTGAAAGACGTTGTACGGTTCGTTCTCGTGTACGTCGAGAGCCGCTGCACGAATTCTGCCTTGTTTGAGGGCCGCCGCTAGCGCGTCGTCGTCGACGAGACCACCCCGTGCTGTGTTTACTAGAAATGCTCCTGGTCTCATCTGCGAAGATATACCGAGAGAATAAAGAATGAGCCAATCTTGCGTTTGCGTTAGTCGAGGCATTTTTGTTGTATTTCGATTTTTAATCGAAGTGAAGTAAGCAACTACAATATTTTCATTGTCCTCGTCGGTGCAGCAAATATTTCGAATTCTGTTCAAAACTCTCGTTAAAATGACAACATTGAAAAACGAAAACCTACAAATACCGTAAAACAAACTAATTCAACGAATTAAGACTGTGCACGTTGGTTTACCTGTTTGATGGTGAATTCGTTAATGAGATGATGATTGTGCTCGTTCAACGTACAGTGTAGTGACACACAGTCCGACTGATAAAGCAAGTCCTGCAAGTGAGAAAAGCGGAAGTTTTTTTTTCAGTTTCGAGTTTTACGACTGAGAAAACAAATTCTGTCGATGCAGGGATGAGTTACGTGGAATACCTGTAGTGTATAGACCCTGGTGAGACCGAGAGACTTTTCGATACCGTCCGGTAGATACGGGTCGTAGAACATGACAATAAAACCGAAAGCTTTGGCACGGAGTGCTACCGCCGAACCAATCCTTCCTAGACCTACAATACCCAAAGTGTCTCCTCGTATCCTAGCGCAGCCTTGTGCCGCCTCTCTCACCTGGAACCAACCAACGAGACAAAATTCTAATGCACGCCTTGAGACAAGAATATATCAACATTCGGAATCGCGATTAACATCGAAGCGGAATCAGAATTACGATGATCAGCCGTTACCTGCTCCGGTCCCGTAAATTTCTTTCCCTCGCGAACCATGTTCGCGAGCCAATATGTACGCCGATAAAGATTGAGGATGAGGCATAGCGTAGTGTCGGCGACCTCCTCGACTCCGTAACCAGGCACGTTGCACACCGCTATCCCGAGCTCACCGGCCGCTTTGACGTCAATGTTATCGACACCCGAACCAATTCTAACGATGATTCTCAGTGTTTTGAACTTTTCGAGATCCTCCTTTGTCAGAATTATGGTATGCCACATGAGCGCTCCTACCGCCTCGTTTAGTACCTATCCGAGAGAAAAATTACATAAACAGACGATTCATTAATTCAATTTTGTTCGCAAACTCAACGGTCCGATCTAACATTTTTTCTATTGCTAGCAAAGAGCGTAAGGTGGTCCGCATGGATAAAAATGGCGTTGGCAAGAATAACGGGTAGCGAATGTTTCAATGGAAATTCTGCAGTCAGCACCGATGATTAGTCTGTAAAGTCAGAACTCGCCGCAAGGCGAACCACTGAGCCGTGTGGAAAGTAATTGAGTTTTTTCTTCAGAGATGTAAAACGAAAATCCCCTCCCAACGGCGAAACATTAACGCTGTGAATTTAAAGGAATTTATAAGCAATGCTACATTGGTGCAACACCAACGACCAAACAGTGAAAACTGCAAAATTGTTTGCGAGAACAATTGTGGAAATTCGTATTCAGAAGTGAGGTGAGTTTAAATATCTTATAGGTTATATTCTCACTTCAGATTTTCCACTGTGCTAGTGGATGAAATGGGTGTGCCTCGGTAAACAAAACGCGTAACAAAACTGTAGATCATTCAATATTTTATGTGTAATTAGAATTAAGTATTGTTAGCTCGATTTTTCTTTGCTACCAAGACAGCAGTGTTTGAATATAGTCCTATGGAAACTCTCTCAGCCAACATGCACGTATCACCAGCAATGCCTGCCAAATGCCTACCTTCTCATGAATCTCTGACGTGGACTGAGCATCGCAGAAAGCGACAGTGGCAACATCCTTGAGTATGGGCATCTCGATGGAACAGTCTCGTCCGTCGAGCAGAGCAACCAATGGTCTAGCCTGGATCGGCCCATTGGCGATCGGGCCCCGCATGGCGTCCATTCGAGGGCGTTTGGTCAACATCTTCCGTTTGTCCATCGGTCAAACGACCAAACCTTTTGTAGTGTTTCTCTCCTTTTTTTTGCTTGCTTTTGTTTACAACGCCGTAGTACTTTCCCCCGTTTTCGACGTCACCGCTCGTCGTACTGGGCTATCGTGCGCCGTTCTTCTCGGCGACGGTTTCGGAAGCTCGGCGCGAGCGCTGCAGCACTGACTCTTCGCCAACAGAAAAAAAAAACGCGCGGACGAGTCTCGGTCTTCTCCTATTCTTCGTCGTTCGTTTCTCGCTGTTGGGGTACGGGATGGCCCTCTGCGCGACGATGCTTCGTCACACGGTATACTTGCGCGACGCTGACTTTTTGTACGTTTTGAAGCAGAAATTGCCGAATCTTCGATACATCACGAAGGGCTGGAACGCCGACACCTGAAACATTGCACCGAGCGAGGTTAGATTTCATTTAAGAATCGTGCAGGGAACAATTCTTAGAGTAAACGCCTGAAGCTTTGGCGCAGTACAGGAAAATCTAGCGTCGCGATCGCGCGCGTCGAAGGCACGCGCGTCCTCGAAGAGGATCGGCGATATTCGTCGTGCGTGAAAAATGCGTGAGGAAAACGCGGATGAAACGGAAGAGTGATATGGATTACGCGTTTCGGTCACATCGTTGAAGGAGCGAGGGCACGGTTGTTGCATTCGTCACTCGATCCTCGTACTCTCCAGTCGGGTGAAAGTGCGAATTGGTTGGAAATTCGTTTACGTTTTTCTCGTTACACTGAACCCGTGAGCGCGGGGCGCTTGTGCCCAACGCGCACACACACACACATACACGGGAAAACTCGTGCAAGCGCGCGCGCGCGCGCGCGTACATGAAGGAAGAGCAAGGTAGGCGGGGGAGAGAGAGACAGAGAGAGCGAAGAGAAAGAGTTGAGCATTTGTAGGTTACCTCGAAGCGCGCCGGCTTCCCACGCACCCGAAACACCCTTGCGCCTGACGTTAAACGTACGTCGTGAGAAAAGTGCCAACGTTACGATCCCAACGTGATACACATTCGCTTACGCGGACGACGTCTTAATCCTCGAGAAGTAACGTTTAAACAGTGATTGAACACTCGCGAACGGGCGAAGCGCGCGCGCGCGGTACAAGGAGGGTTAAAGAGAATGTAACAAAATTGTCTCTCTGTCTCTTCTTTGACGAAAAAAAAAAAAGCCCAATGTACGAACACTCTCCGTA
>JAPYZJ010006265.1:0-10198 GCA_030522765.1 Ophioninae sp. B BG-2022a | reverse complement strand
TCTGATTAGAATCATTAATCTTGATTTCAGGACATAAAAAAAAAGATAACACGCAAAAACCGTCCAAACTATGTCAAAGTAGCCCCGGTTTACGGTACTTCTTCACGTCTAAACGGCTGGACGGATTTGAATGAAATTTGACAGGAGGATAGTGTATGGTCCGGAATAACACATAGGCTACTACTTTTCCCAAAATTTCCGCGGGAACGGGAAATATTGTGGGTTAAACCGCACCGGGCTGCTAAATTCTCGACTGCGGTTGAAAGGGCTTGAGGCAACACCAGAAGCCGTGAATTTGTTTACGATGCGTGGCTAACTTCAGTCGTATTTTGATGTAAATTGTGTTAAGCAGTGCTGTGTGAAAAAAAAATCAAATCCGGCTGAAAACACGGAAATTACGTAAGTTTAAAGATTTTTACTCGTAATATTAAATATGTTTATCATTTTGAAAGTATTTTTAAGACAAGAACGCAATTTGTAAAAACGAAGTAAACTGTGGAGTTTTCAAAGAGGATGCCTAACGCATACAGCGAGCGTAATTCCTGTCAACGCCAAGAGATGGCGTTGATACCAAACTCATTCAAATCACGCCATTATTTAAGAAGTTATCCCGGATTACGTGAAGAAGTAAGGAAAAAGATACGTTTCAATTAGGTCAATGAAGAACCGTTTTCGAGTAGTTATTAGGGCGTGGGGAGGGAACACAAAATATTGAATCTTCATTTTAAGGCCAAATAAAATGTTATTAATTAATTTTTGTTGTTTTCTTCATTCATTATTTTTCCATTGTCATTATGTTTTCCTAACTCCTTCACACAATCCGGGATAGCTCCTTAAATACTGGAGTGATTTTAATGAATTTGGTACCAATTTAAAGTTAACAGTGTAATCTTTCAAATGGTACCATTTTTATTATTCTTAACTATTTATTGTGTACTCAAGATCGCGCGGAATCAATTCCAATAAGTGATTCCATACTTTTACTCGCGAGTGTATATTATAACAATACTTATATTCATTAAATAAATTAAATGATTTATTTTTAATATAAATTATTATTTTATTATTAATATTAATTTTATATAAATATAAATTTTATATAAATTTATATTTTTATAAAATTATATATATATACTCAGTAAATATATATAAACTTATTTCTCAGTAGATAATCTCTACTCAACGAGGTGACACAATACAAATGATCAGCGAAATCGTATTATGCGTAATGAAAGAATTCAAAGAAGAGTGATTTCCATATGGGCGGTAGGTACATAAAAGTGAAGTTTTCAAAATGTCTGCTCGTCTAACTAAAAATCCATGGCTCTTCAGAGACCTCTTCGTTTCTTCGCAAAAGTTTTTCATATGCTAATGAAATCTATTCGTCACTTTCAGAAAAACCCTTTTATCCTTTTCACGATACGAATTTATTCGCTCGTTCTTCATTCAAACGTCCAAGAATCAGGCATCGATCATTTTCGAAAAAATGTTTTCGAAATATTTTCCAAAGCAGACGGTTACGCGTCACGAGACAAATTACTAATAACGCAAGAATAATAATAATGCGTTTTAATGGTTGATCGACGTGTGACGAGTACAATAGCTTTTTGCACGTAACTTTCCTATTTGCTACGCGCTCATGGATCCGAGAACGTTCGATAATGAATCGCGGGGCTAGTAAAGATTGACGAAAGGTTAAAGCTCAACCGCGACGCCTGTACGAGAATCGACAAAAAGTTTCATTCGTGAAAAACACGGGTAAGAAGATGAGGCGGAAAGTGGCTAAAAGATCCGTGAGTCGTTGTTGATTAAGGTGTTCGTTGATTGCCAGAGTCTATTCAGCGCTGCAATGTTCCTGATTTTCGAAAAATATTATTTTTTAATTTATTTTAATTTATTTTAATTTATTTATTTTATTTATTTTTTCCTTCCTTCTCTCACTATTAAAATGTTCTCCCCCACTGCGGCCACAGCGGACTTACACTATTAACTTCCTTTTTTATTTAATTTTTATTTTGTATTATTTTGTATAATTTTTTATTTCTTTAATTTATTAATTTCTTTAAAAATAAATTTCAGATAAAATTTTTATTTTATTTTTAAATTAAATTAAAAAAACAAACAAATATTAATACAGAAAAAAGTGAACTCACGTTCACTTTTAAAATGATAAAATTTATGAAATTTATCATCGTTATTCCTACCCCCTTTTCGATCACGACTTTTTAAATTTTATTTTGATTTTTTTAATTTCATTTTTTTCTTAAAATGAGGTTCCATTTATTACGATGCCGAGAGCCACTAATGAATATTAAATATCTCATTAGTGTTGGTAAATATTTAATTTATTATTAATTAATTAATACACTAATAAAATAATAACTATTCTAATTAGCATATAAAATATTTATGTTAATATATGGCGACATATGTTGTGATATATAATTTACAATAATTTTATTATTATTATTATTATTACGAATAAAGAGCGCACTCAATGAAAGCTGACGATTATGATGATAATATGTAAGGGAGACGAAGTGATTTTCTGTTTTACGTGGCGATGTGCGTATGAGGTTCAGAACATGATCTCCTTGACGCCACGGCGAACGCAAAGCACCAAACAACTGAGTTTCATACTGGATTGTACAAATGCGGAGTCCACTTATGGGGACAAGGTGTTGACGTTCGTTTTCCTTCGATAGGCCCCGTGCCATTTATACACGAGTTTGAACCTGTTATCACCCAACAACGCCCAACAACGATCCCCGTACTTTTACCAAAAATGAAACCCAAACAAACCCAAACAAAAACCCATCAATTATGAATGAAAATATCCTGGCAGTATTCTTTGGTTTGGGTTTGTTTGGGTTATTTAAATAACCCAAAAACGCCCAAAAACTATCGCCGTACTTTTACCCAAAATTAAACCCAAACAAACCCAAACAAAAATGTACAAATTATGAATAAAAAGATTCTGGTTGTATTCTTTGGTTTGGGTTTGTTTGGGTTATTTATATCGAATAATTAAATCAAAATCGCGTTCTCACTTTGGTCGTTTTTACCTGTCATCAGAATCAAATCGGCGTCTTTCGAATTCAGCCATATTTATACTTCTGTGTAAATAATGCAATTAACGATATAAAGTTTGCGTCATTAGGATTCAGCGAAAATTAATTTTTACCTATGACTGAATTTCTTTTTGCTTCATCTTGGTCAATTTATTTATCAGCTGGTTAATAATGATAAAAACATCGGATTGTTTGATTCGCTGAAAACGATTTACGTTCATCAACTGTATTGAATCGAAGTTGGGAACCACGGCAAATAATTAGTGCTGATTAAATCGAATTTTCCATGTCGTCCGTACCAAATGACACGAAATATCAAGAAATGCATACGAGAGCACTTTTACATTTCGCTTTTGCAATACGTTTCTTTTCATTTTTTTGACTTGCATAGAATCGTGCAGGTATGGTGCGACAGTTGTCGATTTCAGGCTGATTGATCAGAAGTAAAAAACAAGTGGAACGACTCGTGGCGTTCGTTGTAATCAGCTTATTCGACTGTGTCTTTAACAGGTATTTTTTAGAAGATTTTTTTGAAGATTTTGTTTAAAGATTTTTTTAGAAGACCTTTTTTAGAAAATTTCGTTTAAAGATTTTTTTCGAAGAGTTTTTTTTAGAAAATTTCGTTTAAAGATTTTTTTAGAAGAGTTTTTTTTTTTAATTTCGTTTGAAAAATTTTTTTAGAAAATTTTTAGAAGATTGTGATGGAAGATTTTTTTTAGTAGATTTTTCAGAAGATTGGAGTCGAAGATTTTTTTAGTAGTTTTTTCAGAAGATTTTTCAGAAGATTGTGATGGAAAATTTCGTTCAAGAAATTTTTTTTCCAATATTTTTTTTAGGTTTATTTTAAGAAAATTTTTTTAGAAGATTTTTTAGACGATTGCGATGAAAGATTTTTTTTCTAAAGATATTTTAGAAAATGGTGCGAAAAAGGGAAAAAATGAAGGTGAAGATTGTTCGACCCTACTATGTGTGTTGTAAAAAGGATGTGCAAAGGATCTCGAATAAATCCGCATTGCCTCGAGCCACGTGGATGTTATTCTGCACGCGACTTGTGACCCCTTGGAATTTTTTGCTTGCAACGAGGCGAGCTGAGAATTTATTTAAAAAAAACGTGGCATTGAATGTTTGTTCAAGGATTTGTTAATCGATAGACGACGATGCTGAGTAGCTGATCGGCGCGTGTGATCAGACCATTCGATCGATCAAAACGTTTGACATTCTTTACTCTATCAGCAGCAGAAAATGTTTTTTTGTGGACTTTAAGTGTCGTCTAATATTGTCTACTTTTTTATTTTATTCGTATGATTTTATTCATACGTGAATCATAAATGATTTTATTTGTGATTTGACATCGATTATGATGTTGAAAAAATTAGCAGATTCCCTTAAAGACAATCACTGGGAAATCTCCAAACTCGAATTCTCGATCGATTTTCCATTAAGGCAGGAAGACCATTCACAAGCTCGAAAATGATGGGATTCTTATGATTTTTTTTTTCGTGGAAGAACCACACATATAAATTTGGATTTTTCAATATGTTTTGTTTCACATTTTAATTGTTTGAATAAAATATATACACTTTTTTCATCGTCTATATTAATGTTTAGAAGAAGATTACCAAAAAAATTGCCGCACTGCTGGAGTCCTACCTCACGCTGTAATTATCGGAAAAAATAAAATCGAAGTGATTCTTGAAGGCTAGACTCGTACGCTGTTGTTGAACCAGGATTTTTGAAATATGTGCAAAATTCAGTAAATGCCAGCTTAATAAAGTCAATTTTGTGATTTTTCATAAAATTTCTGCTATTTTTTAAGGCAAAAGTAGGTTTTATTTTTGGAATTCAAAATAATATTGAGGTTCAGCGAAAAACAGCTGATGTAACGAAGACGCGTGACAAGTTTCATCGAAATCGGTGGAATAGTTTCGGCGTGATCATTCTAGCAGTTGGGAAACGTAGTTCTGAGAAAAACGCGCCCTAAGCTGCATAGCTCTGTTTACTCGGCGCTCCCTCTCGTGGCGTCTTTTCGCGATGATTTCAAAAATTCTTGAAATTTCGTTGTAAAAATTGGACACAATATTCTTAAGAAATTGAACTATCAATTTACGGAGAAAAAAATATCGATTTTTTCAAATTTGTAAATGGTCTTTCTGCATTAAAAAAATCATTGGGGAACTCAAGCAAACTCGAATTCTCGATCGACGTTCCATTAATGAAAATAGAGCGATAATAGTTGTGAATCGTGTGATTGGATATTCCGATTTTTTTTCTCGGTAGGTATTGAACAACTGCGGCATCTTGAGAATCGCATTGACATTTTTTCCGATAAGTGGCAAGGTCAGCTGGTACGAGGCTTAACCAGCAACTTGTTTTGAAAAAAAAAACCGGACGCCGTTAGAGCTTCTTTTTTTTGTGCGCGACGTCATAACGTGGATGCACCAGATCGACAATAGTTTCTAACTTTCGTAACGATTCTCATATGAAATAATTATCAAGGTACATCGCTGTTACGTTGCAACGTCTAGCCGAAATTCAATTCAGGTGTTTTGTTAAATACCATTTCTTTGCCAGGGAGTTTTTAATATTATTTTGTAAAAGTTTCATTTGCGAAGATTCCGAAGTAATTCAGCTGGATTTTCATCATCGGGAAAAGTAGAATGAATATTTACCGGCGAATGATATTGCAGTGACGAGGCGTTATCCAAAGCTTTTTATTCGCGGTAAATAATCGATCACCAATATTTTAACCAATTGTAAATAAATAACCAGTTAAATTCCATTCCTTTGCCAGAGAACATTTTATATTATTTTGTAGAAGTTTAATTTGCGTATATTTCGAAGTAATTCCGTTGGATTTTATTATTGTGAAAAGTAGAATGAATATTTACCGACGAATGATATTGCAGTGACAACGAGGCGTTACCTAAATCTTTTTATTCGCGGTAAATAATCGATCACCAATCTCTTTACCAGTTAGGATCGATTACACAGGTCTACAAGATTTAACTTTTATTTTCCCCTTTGAGATTCAATGACTGATTCTAGTGTATTTTGATGCGATGATTTCAAATATGAACTCAGTTTTCCGCCATCTCATCTAATTTTCCCGGAAAACTCATTTTTTTATTTTCGAAAAAAACACCTTTGTAAGAAAATATTTTTTTTATTAAATTAAATAAATGACAAAATGGATTCTACAACTATGCCCTACATACATTTACAACTATGCCCTTATAACGACCTCATAAGCAAATGACCTAAAATTTTATGTTTTTTCGAGCTATTACTGTAGGCCATTAATTGAATTAGATAAATATAATTAAACCATCAATTAGGAGCAGTTTCTAGAACCTAAATAAAGCTAATTAGTAATTTTTTTCGAGAAAAGGGCATTACCATTAGTTTTATACGGTTTTATCTGAGACCACGTAGGGTATTTTGGTAAAAAATAAAAATATCAAATAGCAAAAAATCTGGACGTGATGGAATTTTTTCATTATTTTTCCCATATTCAGCGTCCAAAATTTGTCGGTATCAACCATCAAATCTCGGAGGGAGAGATCCCTGTAGACCTGTGTTATCGATCATCGAAAGGTAAATCGATTCCCTACTTTATCTACCGTTAAAATATTTGCGTTCGAACCTTTCGAGCGGCGGATTCTCGATGATCGATAAAACAGAAAGCTGTAAAAAGGTATACAGCATCGCACTCGGTAAACCAGTGAGGATGGTTGCTTTAGGAGTAGTGTTGACGCGCGTATGAGAACGAACCTTCGTAACGGTTAACGAGTAGTCTAAGTGGATCACGAAAGTGAGAAGGGTTGCCTATGCTCCGGGTAACACGGGCTTTATAATATATATCCGAAGCAACGGTGTTCGGGCCTTCCAACGATCTTGACTCGAGATCCACCACTCGATTCGATTTCCCCACTATGTGACTCGGCTCGCGTGCCCGATGGGCCTCTGTGCCCGATCTTCAATCTTCGTTATCAAGACACCGAGCAGTTCGCTACGCGACGCCGGAAACACAGTTACAGAGGTCACTCGTGTCCCCGGTGTTATTCGGCTGCACTATTATTCACGCTGAACGATATTGACGAGGGAAAGAAAAATAAGTGCGCGCGTTCGACAGTGAGATGTGAACAGAGCGACAGAGAGTGAGAGACAGAGAGAGAAACAAATTATTCAAATTGTTCAAACCCAAACAAACCCAAACAAAAGTCGCGTTTGGGATCCGGAAAAGTTTTATCAAGTTCGGCAATGGATCTTGCGTGTTTGTTTGATCAATCAAGCGTAACCGCTAGTTGGATCAGTTAGTTAATCGAAAAAAAGACACGCGATTGATATTTTGACGATTCGCGTTGGATCTCCGCGCAAAAGTATTGGAATATTGGAAACGTTGAGATTTTAGCGGCGCGTTCGATATCTCGATAATATCGAACGATATATTTCGACAAATATCGGAAAAACATTAAAAAAATCGATTGAAACGAGAAATTATCGATCGTTCAACCAACGTCGCTGAATATTTCACCCATAACAGTGGCGCATGCGCGTGACAGCTGAAAAAACGTATACGCGAGTGAAATTGTTTTGGGCCAGCTCGAAACCGTGAAGAGAAGCGCCGCGAGGAAGTTCTCCTCAATCTCGAGGGGAAAGTACAAAAGCGCGTATACACACAACGTTCGTTACCGGTAAGTTGACGGAAATAAGGTGTACGAGCGAGCATCGAGGACGATGCCATTACCGCCGATGTATATAGCACACGAATTTCAGGCTTGGAAACGGATATCGTTTGTCGATTATCTTTTTAACTTGTTTACGCTTCTCACCGGAAATTCATTATCTTTCTGGCATTTTCTTGCGCGCGCTTTTCCGTTGGCATTTTATGGTCGATCGGACACTTTCAGATCTAAAAATCGAATGCGAAAAAATGTGTGTATTTATTTGCCTTTTTTTTAGTATTTTCCTCGTCATTAACCCAAACAAATCCAAACCTACCCAAACAAACGCAAACAAACTGAAAATGCGAAATTTTCACTGCGAAAAGAGAAAGACTCTTTGAGGAGAAAATAGGTAACAAAAGTTCAACGAAATATGAAATTTATGTTTTTCGTCGAGAATAATTAGGAACAATATTGTATATAAAGAATACCAAAGTATAATACGACTGGAATTCTGGCTCGAGAAATGAGACATTATTTTGGTTTCATTGCAGCCATTGAAATTATATTGCTTCCGTCATGAAGCTATAGCGCAGTAACTATATTATTATTCTAGGCACTGCGAAAGTATAAAGGTCATTAAATAAAACTCCAAAGAGCCAATCGTTAGAATATTGAAATAACAGCAAGCAAAAAAAGTTATTTAGATTTCAATTGCTATTTAAAAATATAAAAAATTCTAGTGTCGTCATCGTTGCAACGTTACTGTTTTTTTTTTCTTTAAGAATAGTGACACGATAATAATATCAATAATATAATAAAAAAGTATAATAAAAGTATTTTGATCAACGTTTCGAAGTACCTTATTTCATTCCTTTCGGTATGTCGATCTTTGGCTTCCGATTGAGTAAATTTGATTTCCTTCGAAAATTAACGCTGCCCGAATAAGGATAGAGGACGCCAAAAAATTAACACGATCAGAGGTATCGCGATGATTAAAACTGAAGATTAAAATTATTAGTAAGAATTTTATTATTTAAATTTGATTATTAAAATTATTAGTCAGAATTTTATTATTTTAATTTTGATGATTAAAATTATTGAGAATATTATTATTTAAATTTGATTATTAAAATTGATGATTCGAATTATTAGCGAGAATTTATCACGAATAAAAAGCTAACGATATATGTACATATATATTTGAGTAAGAGGTAATTAATGAACCATTGTCAAAGGACGACTGCTTAATTCCCTCGAGAGTTTCATACGCTCCCGATAATCCCATACGTATGTATTGACGTTGTTACGGAGGTATTTTCTCCCCGAATGAACACACAAGACTTCAGACTTTAAGTTCGCTTTTAAATTTCACAAATTTCACAAATCAAAATTGATTCAATCCATACATTAATGAATTAATAAACGATTAACTTAGTAAATAATTAATGATAATTATATAGATTAATTAAAAAATAATTAGCGCCAAAACCTCTTTTTTGAATTAAAAAAAATCGCAATAAAATTGGCAACAAAGTATAAAAAAGTAAATAGGTATAATTATTATATTTTCAATAATATCTCAACATCGCTGAAACGTTTCAGTACTCTCGGACTTTCTCGTGTATTTTCCGTGATCGGTGTCGGCGAATATTGCAAACTCGATAACTTTATCCGACTTTAGGCGAGAGACCGCGCGATCTGACCGCAAGACTGCAAACGCCGAACAAACGGAGAAAAATGGCAATACAGTAGAAAGTAAGATAAGTTGTGAAATTCGCAATATCGGTAGGGTAGGATCGACCCGATTGTGAATTATAAATGAGATATTACGACAAGTTTGAAAACTGTATCGACCGATTATGGCTTATATATTGAAATATGTATGGTTCGGGTTTGTTTGGGTTTGTTCGGTGGAGAGTTTTGTTTGGAGAACCCAAACAAACCCAAAGAACTCAAAACAGAAAAAAAAAGGAAAAAATTTCAAAATTTCTCGACGAAATTTCTCGATCCAAACATACCTAAACATCGGTTGAACCCAAACAAACTCATAACGAATATAGTGGCTGATAAATAGGACAACGCTCGTTACCTGCATTTGATGAATTTAGAAAATGAAATTTTCTAATTAATTATGCCAACTTCAACCCGTAATGGTCACATGGGGTATAATGGACCCCACGCCGAAAACTCGTTGCTATTTCCGTTCTATTTGATTTATCGACACAAATCTTACACGAATATTTTATTTCATATGTTTTTCACGTAATACAATCGTTTTTGCCTTTCGTTTGAAAATGGCGAAAAAACAATCGGAAGAAAAGAACAAAAAAGGCCCAATTTTCATTGAAAAATTCATATAGAGTAATTCGAGGACAGATGGCCATAGTTTTCTCTGGGGCAATTTATTTTGAAGTACATCAAATAAAACAAATATTTTTATTTTTATTCAGTCATTTGTTT
>JAPYZJ010006264.1:0-10204 GCA_030522765.1 Ophioninae sp. B BG-2022a | reverse complement strand
AAATTTTTTTTACTACAATCAACTACAAACAACAACAATACGAAATAACAAAAAAAAATTAAGATCGGCCATACTCGGGTGCCAAGTTCACACAGGTGGATCAAGGCCTTAGCGGGTGTGAAACGCTCTTTAGCATACGGTATTGAAAAGGATGTTGGCTACGAGCCTGATCAGTTTACCCCTTCGGGCCCTGATCCGGCTGTCGTGACTGGGTCGGAAAGAACAATAAAAAATTAATAAAGTTACAAAATAAAACCTAGTACCTACTGTACTGATGGTTTTCGGGCAAAGGCTATGGATTAAATCGGGTTCTGCCTCGTTCTCAGTTTTTGCCTAACTTGGGGTTTGAACTTGGGCCCTCTAATCTTACAGCTATGCACGATACACTGACACTTGTGAAATATTCTTCATTTTCGTTGAGTGAACTTAGATCCTACTATTATATAACACGCAATTGGTATTTAATAACGAATGTCATCAACGATAACGTAATTTAACAGTATGATTTTACACATTTTTTCATTATATTACCGTTGAATTGTAAAATATATGAAAGAATATAGCCAGTGTTGAAAAAAAAATCACATAAGCGGCACTCGATCCAGCGACGAAGCGTTTGTGGCAATGAACGTTAACCGCTCGACCGCCGCCGTCTCGTGCTCAATGATGTAGTAGCTGTTGGTAGCGTCAAGCTTCTCTCACGATTTTCTCAAAAACAATTATTAATCCTTAATACTTGTACATCATGTTGTCCTAATGGACTAGTAAAAATATGCAAAGTTTGAATAAAATCTGTGATCCAAACGTCGTGGCCTCCCCTTGAAGTTATGCACGTGTATACACTCTGAAACAATATGGCCGCTGCATCTAAAAGGAAGCAGTCAAGCGGAGGTCCGGAATACCGTACTACGGCACACTTGATCCGCGCTGTATGCTTACCGAATCAAGAGCACCCCGACCAGGCTGTAGTAAGGTAAACGTATTAAGGTTCTCTCATTTCGGTGGAAGTCGGGCGAGGCTCAGAGGTACCTTACTACGGAATTCCGGAGGACAACCTCATAGCGGCCTGACAGGCGTTCAGGCTGCCGGAACCGAATTGCTAGTTGGGTTTGTTATCGTTTAAACGAACTGCCGTCTTTTCGAAATCTCAGAAACACCAGGGTTATTCAAAAGCAATTAATTTTGAATAAATTAGTGAGGTGGATTGAAAATCGTTTGGATCGTAATTTTTTATGCGCATTAACAAAGCTGTGTACCAAATTTCATAAGAAAATATTCGTTATTGAACACACAATCCTTGATTTTCGTCGTTCGGTTGATTTTACAGAAGGAATAAACCAGTGCACTCTTAAAATAGATTATGTCGACTAAGACTTGACCGAGCTTGCTTTCGCTATCGTGTTTCAATCATCAAACAAAAATTTTCGAATTCTCTTACGATTCTTCTCGAAACAATAATATAATTACTGTTAATCACTAATAAAGAAGAATTTATGAAAAAAACTTATGAACAAAAATGAACAAGACTGAACTACAATTACACAGAATAAATTAGAATAACCAAATTGCGTGTCAATTCGTTTGGTAAATATCGAGAAATTGTGAAAACGTACTTTTCGAAAAAAATAATAGTTTCTCCAAAAATGAGTTTATCGGCTTCATTGCCGTTCTGTCGTAGTAATAAGGAGTTTATCCGAAACCTCTCATTCGTGATCTCGATTTCAGGAAATCATTGCTAAAAACATTTCGGCGACCCATACAGGAATGATTTTTTCAAAAAGACTGAAACACATTATTATGTATTTACAACCAATGAGAAGCAATTTTAGTTGTTTTCTATAAAAAAAACTCGCATAGGAAATGGCTTCTTTTGAAAATTGGAGCTTCCCGTTCAACTTCCGTTGCCTGAAGGTCCCAACGATTTTTCAAATTTCCACAGTAGCCTCACCCCTTCTGCACCGAGCTGTTCAGAATAGTCTGATGCAACGGTCACTGTAAAATCGACAGCTAGAATTCAAACAAGACGCGAGACCCGGGAATGTAAAATCTCGATTTGTATCCGGAATCCCTTTTGCGTGTACGTCGATCAGAATGCAGAAGAGCGATGCGCACACGTCATTGACAAATCCTTTATGCAAATTAGGAAAGCAGGATCAATCATTCTCTCCCGATAGCAGTGTGTGTACCCTCGTGAATAAAATACTAGGGAGGTTCGAAAGTCATGGCGCTACGCTTGGTCATGAGAGCCCATGAATTTTCCACGCGATTCTACAACCCGCGCGATAAACCGTTGCCTCGGGGTTATCCACCGTTATCGTCCGCGACGCATTGCCATCCGCTCTTCTACCCCTTAAAATATTGTTCCTCGGGATCCCGAGAACAAGTTCGCAACTATATTTTTCGGGTCGATCCTTCCGGTTGGTCGGTATCGGAGCTTGAAGTGTCGGAGTCGTTCGGTACCCGTTTATTAGCGCAGGACGTGAACCGAATCCGAGATTTTCATTGTTAACCTCACTAAGAACGCTTCCGGGCTTCCTGATCGTTTCTCGGCTAAACCCACGAGTCACGTCGATCTTTGATTGCGAGACAACGATGCCGCGATAGATCGAATCGTATGAAAAGTCACAGGAATTTCGAGAGTGGAGAAACGTAATAGAAAAGTAAACGAACACGAACGTTGCCGCTCGGAGTTTTCGACCATTCAATGTACACTGCTAGAAGCGCTGGGCGAAGGAAATAGCGGAGGGAGGTGGGGCAGGAGTATGCGGGTAAAACTTCGATACGGAGAGCCAAAGCGGCGATTCGCGAGATGGATATATGTATAGTTCGGGCTGAGCGCGTAAACGGATAAAGCTTAGAGTGATCGCGGGTATATAGGCGAGTAAATTTCCGCGAGAATTGCCGCACTTTGGTAAAGTTGGCTATCGCTATCTCTCTCTCCCTCTCTCTTTCACTCTGGTGCGATGTGGCGGTCGCTCGACCGAAATGGAAAGGATAACGAGGGAACGCGTACAAGCGATAGTCAGACATACTGGCAGGAGGGAGAGATAGAGAGAGAGAGAGTTTGAAGTTATACTCTTTACTCGTTAACTTGCCTGGTCTGCAACTCGCGCGAAATCATAGGAGAGGGGAGAACCTGCAAATTCTAACAAAGCAATGGAACAAAGAGACTTTGCTACTTTCGCGAGGGAAGAGCCGAAGTGCGAGAAACAATCCGTTTATTGGCTAGACTGACGATTGATGCCTGAAGGGGTTTGGTTATTGCCACTCGAAAATGAGGGGTACTTGAAAAAAAATGCGAAGGAATAAGTAAGATGATTGAAAAATCGTATTGAGATTTATTGTATATGAATTAAGAATGGACTCCACTGTGATGTAAAAGAAAACCCTT
Source organism: Ophioninae sp. B BG-2022a (assembly GCA_030522765.1). NCBI lineage: Eukaryota > Metazoa > Arthropoda > Insecta > Hymenoptera > Ichneumonidae > Ophioninae sp. B BG-2022a. The sequence continues at coordinate 6,813 of JAPYZJ010006264.1, read as the reverse complement.
TTCATGCATTTTTTAAATTCACTTCAGGGTTTTTTCGGATTCAATGAAAAATGTGTTATGCCACTTATATTAAAGTAAGTTCAAGAGTGGATACTTTTTATTCGATAAATTTTTATTGAAAATAGCAATATTTGAAGTACAATAAATTACAGAGAAATTATCCTGAATTGTCAGTGAATTATCTGAAATTATCCTCTTCCTAGCGCGGTTGAAGTGTCTGGTTTGGAACGTCTGAGACAAAAAAAAATCAAATTTCTCCTTAATCTGTATCAATCTCCCTATCGTTAAGCGTGGCGGTTATTGATTTTGTTTATTGTTCGAAATAAAAAGTATTACTCTCGCCTGGAATATTTCCATACTGGGTGCTTTTAGAAATAGAACTTTTCAAAAAAAAAAAAGAAAGACGTATACGTTCGACGATAACTATTATAATTACAAACAATTTCGTGAACAAATTTCACAGACCCTACTATTATTGCTCGCCGTATCGGCCTGACTAATTCGAAAAAAGATTACTTCGAAGTTTGCCGAGTTGGAGTAGCTTGAAAATAATTATATTTCGCGCCTCGTTCTTCGAGATCACAAGGTAGTACGCCTCTTCTCGTACGATGTCGCCACCAGATTTGGAGTGATGAAAAACAAATTTTCTTGACTCCCTTGTGTACTTGGTGCTTCATTATTTTTCCTAGTGCGAAAGACGCCACACATTTTTTCATACGTCCCAAAGAAAAAACAATAAATTGTCCAATTTATTCCAAAAATCACACGTGATAGACATGGGAAAACCTTCCCACAAACATAAACGATCACGCAGCTATGAAGGAGAGGAACAGCGTTTATTCAAAAAACTTTAAAAGACCAAAACGAAAACGCGAGAGCGTTCTCCCAGCAGCAGCGCGAGCTTGTTATCGGACAACGATAACGAAAAAATATCCGAACCTGGACGAAATGAACTCCATTGTAAGTACAAATGAGAGCAAAGACGACTGAGCTGACACTCGAGGTCAGACATAGTCGATCACAAACGTTGGGTTGAGTTCGTTCAAGAGACGAAACATAGCCTATTGACCACGCAGATTGAGTTCGCACGAGAGGCGAAACAAATATCTAGCGAAAATACATAGCCGAACACACAAAAAAGGGAAAAATATCTTCAACATGGACAATATAATTCGCATTCACAACATTCTTCGATATTTTTTCTCCTCACAGGTGAGGGTAAAAAGGATTGGGTCAGAAGGATTACCCAAAGAAGATAAGTACGATATATTATCCAAATATTGACGCAAAGGGAACTGTAAATTAGAGGATCCTGCATTAAATTCCGAAATTATCGCGTCAATGAACGAAGCCGCTCTCAAACGCGACAGATATTTTTTGTCATTACAAAACACACTCGGGTCTGCACTGGTCGCTTCGCGAGCTGGTACTTCTTGCCTTCTTTCATAAGAAGAACATTCTGAAAAATTGAAGATCCTGGAGCATTTTTCCGACGCCGGGAAAATCCTTACGGATCTACATCATCAACTGTCCCTGGCCAGAAAATCATTCATATCACCGGGATTACCTAAACAAACTAGAGAGGTTTTAGAAGGTATAAAAACGGACTCACTTTTATATGGAGAGAAACTTTCTGAAAGGATCAAGGAAAGCCATTCTATCAAGAAATTGACTCAAAATATGAGAGCACAAGAAAACAAAAAACAAGTCGCTCGAAATGCGCCATATTTAAACCGGAACGGCCCACTCGCGAGAACAAATCAAATAGCGACGCAAGGTGGGTACCGCAAAATACAGTCGCGATTTCCGTTCCAACCGAGGACCAATTGTTATAAGACTACATACAACAACAGGAATCGGAGCCCGCCAAGAGCGCGCAACACATATCAAACTCACCGTTAACGACGTTAGAGGTTGGTTTCTTAGCAGGAAAACTGCAACATTGAATTGATAAATGGAAGCAGACTACAACCGATCAAGTTATCCTAGGATATGTTAAAGGATACAAGATTTCATTAAACAGACAAATCTATCAACTAAACGCTCCAACGGAAACCAAAAGATCGAGACAAGAAAATACAAACATAGAAATGGCAATTAACCAATTATTAAAGAAAGGCGCAATCGAAAAATGTTCACCAGAGAAAAAACAATTTATATCAATATACTTTTTGGTCGATAAGCCCAATGGAGACAAGAGTGTCCATTGGGCTTATCGACCAAATTATATTGAATTTGAAAAAGTTGAACAAATCTGTGGAATTAAACTATTTTTCAATTGAAGACGTCAGAACAGCGATTAGGTTAATAACACCAATTTGTTTCATTCAGTTCACATGGAAAGCAGAAAATATTTGAGATTTGTTTTTTAAGGAAACCTTTTTCAATTCACCTGTTTGCCATTTGGACTTTTATCTTATCTTTACGTTTTTCCAAAAGTAATCAAACCAATTCTTGGATGGCTTAGATCCCAAGGCCACATCCTCACGGCATATCTAGATGACTTTCTGATTTTTGGAAAAACCAAAGAAACTTGTAACCGAAGTTTTGTCGAAACAACCCAGTTATTGGAATTATTAGGATTCATCATCAACGTAAACAAAAGCCTTAGCGAACCAAATACGTCATGCAAATGTCTAGGATTTATTATAAAATCAAAGGATTTCCAATTGGAGTTAACAACAAGGAAAAGAGACAAACATTCCAATTCTATCAAGAAACTTAAAGAAAAATCATTAATTGAGATACGAGATTTCGCAAAATTAATTGGAACTCTAGTTGCTGCCTGCCCGGCAGTAGCTTATGGGTGGATGTATAAAAAAAATTTGGAAAACGCAAAATTTCAAGCATTAAACATATCAGAAGGGAACTACGATAACCACATGACTATCCCCAATCAAGTAAAGAATGACCTGAAATGATGGTTAAGAAACTTACCGAGTAGTGTCAACCCAATTCGCAAATTTGATTTTAAAAAAGAAATATTCTCGGATGCGTCAATGCCGGGCTGGGGAGCTTATTGCGGAGAACAAAACACACAGGGATTTTGGTCAATCACAGAACGAAAACACCATATAAATTACTTGGAACTCCTTGTTGGATTGTTCGGTCTAAAATGCTTCGCATCGGAATGTGAAAATTGTGAAATAATTTTGCGAGGCGATAATTCAACAGCCATACGATTTATGTATATCATACATAAATCGTATGGGAGGCATTCAGCAGCGGAAATTTGGAAATGGTGCGAAACAAGAAATATCTGGCTTTTCGCATCATATGTACCTTCCAAAGAAAATAAAGAAGCAGATACGCTTTCAAGAATACTTAACATCAATACAGAATGGGAGTTGGCACCCGAATTTTCGCAAAAATAACACAGAAATTCGGTTTTCCTTCGATAGTTTTGTTTGCATCACGATTGAACAAAAAATGTGAGAGATATATCTCCTGCCATTTTGATCCAGAGGCCTTTATTATAGATGCGTTTACGATAAATTGGTCGAGTTTTACTTTTTACGCTCTCCCTCCGTTCGCGCTTATGTTAAAAGTTTTACAAAAAATTCTTATAGACAAAGCGATACGAATAGTGGTCGCGCCACAATGGCCAACACAACCATGGTTTCCAATGTTTATGTCTATGTTGACAACAATACCACTCGTAATTGGACCGCATCCGAAATTATTAATGTCTCCTGGTAGGTCCATACCACACCCACTGGCGCCCAAACTCTCATTAATTGTAGGGAAATTATCAGGGAAGCTTTCAGTTTGAAAGGAACATCAAACGAAGGGTCGAAGATAATGGTAGCGTCACTTGCCAACTCAACACTCAAGCAATATAATGGAGCTATCAATGAATGGTTAAAATACTGCAAACTATACAATATACAATGGTTTAACCCACACATCGAAGAAATTATCAATTACTTAACTAAAAAATTTAAAGAAGGTGGTTCATACGGCACGTTCAATACTCATCGATCAGCGATTTCCTTAATCATACAACAAGAAATCACCAAGAACGAATTACTTAGACGATTCTTCAAGAGGATTTTCCGATTACGTCCACCAAAACCGAAATATCAAGAACTGTGGAACGTTGAACCAGTTATTAAATACCTCGGTTTGATCAAACCACTATCAAAGATGGATCTAGAACAATTAACATATAAATTCATTACTTTGATTGTCCTGGCAACGGGACATAGAGTCCAGACATTCTCACTTATAAAAATAGATAATATTATTTTCTATACGGAGGGCGCAAAAATAAAAATTCCCGAACTAATAAAAACATCCAGACGCGGCTCTCGTCAGCCACTACTTAACTTACCATTTTTTCACAAACGAAAAGATTTGTTCGTTGCAACAACGTTAAAAAAATATTTAAAAAGAACCGAACAAATCCGTGGAGATGTTAAAGAACTGTTTATAGCAATAAAAAGACCTTACAAAGCCGTATCTTCACAAACCATAAGTCGATGGATTAAGAAAACCCTTGGTCAAAGTGGCATCGACACGAACCAGTTCTCAGCACACAGCACGCGGCACTATAAGCGGATCTATAAGCGAGGGTTAGATCTAAGTATCATTAGAAATACTGCAGGATAGTCAGGAACATCCAAGGTTTTTGCAATTTTCTATAATAAACCAATGACGGATGACCGAAGGAAATTCGCTTCAATCGTCTTGGAGTAAGTTTTTTCTCAATCTCAAATGAAAAGCGATATCAAACGTTGATTGTTCAATATTATATATAAATAAACTGCTACAACTAGTCAAAAAATGTATTCCTCTGAACATCTACCTTGTGATCTCAAAGAACGAGGCGCGAAATATAATTAACCCTTTGACTGCCACGCTAAATTTCTGCAACGTACTTCATATGGGTGCGCCGGTCACTGGTGACCCCCGTGGCAGTCGAAGTGTTAAGAGATCAAACGAAGTTACCAAGTGAAGTTCGATCTTAATTATATAAAGTTCCGCGTTCGAGATGATTACATATCCCCCAAAAAATTCCAAAACATCTATTCCCATAATTTTACCCAGTAATCATCATTTTTTGACAAGCTCTAAAAATATGAAGCATCAAGTACACAAGGGAGTCAAGGAAATTTGTTTTTCATCACTCCAAATCTGGTGGCGACATCGTACGAGAAGAGGTGTACTACCTTGTAATCATCTCGAACGAGGCACTTCATATAATTAAGATCGAACTTCATTTGGTAAGTTGGTTTGATCTCTTAATTTTTCGTGTCTTTTCACATTTTTTTTAAGCAGATTCAAGCCACAAAAGTCGGCGAAACATTCTTTTAACATTTTTACTTATCGATTACCACCACGAATGTGCAATTTATGATTTTAGCCATAAAATAAAATAGAATAAAAATAAAAAATGAAAGAAAAATAACAATAATTCGTAGCACTCCAACGATGCGAGTTTCAGCCCTATAAAACGAGTGGTTTCGAGAAAAATTATTTATGAAATATTGCCCACAATTCCGCTCTACCCCGTCCTACTAAAAGTCCTGCAACTCCGTCATTTTCGTAATTTATTAAATTCGTTTTGGTACACGTATGTTTGGAAGTGGATACTTTCAGAAAACTGAAAAAAAACAACAAATTTTTCGAAACCATCATGATGGGGTTTTCCCATATCAAAATGGTCGTCGCAGGGCTCACATTCTAATCCCCCCTTCCTCTATTCCACCGAAAAAATCAAATAACGTCTCCGAGAACATTACATGAAATTGGAACGTGAATCGTGCGGATGTTTCAGTAGTCAGTTTCAAAAGGGGGGAAAAACGGAGTTTTTTTTCACAAATACACGCGCACTAAGCGGCTGATCCTTTTTACGAATCGTAGACTCAACAAAGACTATTTTAAGCTGCGTAACGAAGCTTCTTCTGTGACAAAGAGAAGGCGGAGAGGAACGACGAGAAGAAGCGTCAGGAGGGTGAGCAGAGAAAGAGGCGGGGGGGGGGGGGAATTACGGTTCGTCTGATAGAGAGACACGGGGTGATTTTTTTCCGCTATATGTGTATCCCTGGGCTCTTTTAACGCCACCCTTATCGTCGTATTACGGGCGTTATCCCCTCGCTCATAAATACGACGCCAGAGACAAGACACAGGCGCACACGTCGTGTGGTCGTCACACCGGCAAGGTTCACCGAACCGATGTTTTATAAATGACTCACACTCGCGTTCGCTCACAGCTCTCACTCGACACTCTTCCCGACCTGTGTGTCACATGACGAGGTTCCTTTTGCTCGTTGCGGGGGTCTCTTCCTCTCTCTTTTCCATTTTCATATATGTATGTATGTATATGGGACCGCGTCCATGTTATACGATTGCAACGCACGTTTCGCGAGTCAGGAGAAGAAAGGCGGAAAGAGAGAGAGGGAGGGAGGAGTACCTCATCGAGCACAATACAACTCTCAAATTTTCAATGACGTCAACCGACAATGCTATGATTCGGGTTCTTGCCCAGTCCGAAGTGATATTACGAAATAAGTGATTTTTCATTCATTCGGATGTCACTACGTTGTAATATTAATGAGTTAATACAACAGTGGATAAAACAAGATTACATTATTAGTACATGAATATAATATTAGTACTGCCTAAGCAGTTTGTTAGGTATTTTGTACTATACTCATTATATAATATACAGGGTGTCCCAGCTAAGAATGTCATCCGTGAAATGGGGGGTAAGGGGTGAAATTCTAAGACGATTAATATAAGCATGTATGGGTCCCAGATCAACCCCTGAATTATTATTAATTTTTTACGGCAGCCAATCAGACGCGCCCG
>JAPYZJ010006263.1:0-10204 GCA_030522765.1 Ophioninae sp. B BG-2022a | reverse complement strand
GGTATAGACAGCCCTGTATTTGCCTGATTCTTTGGTGTACACACTTCGTATTGAAGTATCTACATCAAAGTCTCAGAAAAAACGGCCTCCCACTCACTGATCGATGCGCCAGCCAGAGCACGGCTAAACGGTCACCGCACCAAGTATCAGCCTCTCTCGATGCTGCTTAACTTCGGTGCTCGTTCGAGCCGCACTCCTACCGCCCAGCCACCAGCGTCGGTATATATAAATTATACTTTGTATATATAAATCATACTTTGTATATATAAATTATACTTTGTATACTTAAATTATACTTCATATATATTTATATATATAAATTATATATTTGTGTATATATTTTTTGTTTTTAATCTATTCAATTATAAATCTATTCCTGTATTAATTAGTTTTTTTTGAAAAATCAGAACGAGATATCAGATAGAAATTATATTAATCTTCTCATCTTCCTTCAATCTTCCATCTTCTCATTTTTCCGATACCATTTACTTTTATTAATTTTTTCCTATTATATTTTTGTATTTTTATTATCCATAATATTCCATATTTATTGCCATTCAACTTCATTTAATTACTGTAAACATCAATTATTTCATTTAATAAACATGAAATCATCATATCTTTTGAAAATGTATCTTTCGTCTCCATAATTATAATTTTTAACCTAATAAATTAAAAGCCTATTCCAAAATCAATAAAATCGTTGCCCAAATAAATTTATTTCCTTTTTATGGTGCTCTTTTAAATGATTCGAGATTTGTGAGTAGATAGAAAAAAATAAATGACAAGCAGCAAGTACACCATAAATTTGATAATTAAATTTAATTGGAATTTGCAATAAATCAAAACGTATAAACACAAACGATTAAATTCGACAACAATAATTGCATTAACAATTGCCTTTCCAAGAGCGATGTTTCAAAATCTAAAATTCATTTTAAAAAATAATAACTATCAAATTTGTACTCACTTTCAGGGCGCGTGACGAAACACGGCAATTCGTCAAGCTGCAGACGTCCAGAATTTATATTAACAGCACTGATTATTATTACGTTTTTCAAGTGTATCTTGTCGTTCGCACCACCAAATTCGAAATTCCGTACAATGTGTTTTTTTTTCTTCTTTTCTTTTTCACGTATACGGGTTCAAGTACATAACGTTGAACCTTGAGAGTCGAGGTTTTCTAAAATCGACACATGATCCACCCAGCAGCACTTTCCACTCTCGAGGTCCGGCCACTTTTTTTATTTCCTACTCTCTTTTCAACCTGTAATTAAGAACGGTGCCGTATCCGACGCGAATGTATAGGAAGTATTGTTGCAACGGAAAATATATGCACGAGTTATCTCGTTGCCGAAAAAGGGCAAGAGAAAACGAATCAAACTCGTTAATTAAAAACGCGTAGGTGTCGAGTGGCTTAGAGGTAATGGTATAAATCAACAGGGAAAAAACAGGATAACTGAACGCAATAATCTCGAAGCACTTTTCACACTTAGCCACGAATTAAAAAACAATAACCTTTAAGAGAATGATTAAATGGTGTTATTTACGGAATGAAAAATAGTAAGAAATAAATAAACAATAAAAGATAAAAATCGATATACATATAGAATAATAAATAAATAAGAATTGACCCAACTGAATAATAATAGAAGAATAATAGTTCTTAAATAAACGATAAATAATAAAATTAAATAAGAATGTGGAGGGCGTCAACAAACGAAAAAGATTCCAAAAGTGTCACCTCGAATAAAAAAAAACACTCACACACAACCACGATTTTCCCCTTCCGAGGAAATCGCTTTCCCTCGGAAAGTTCTTGTTTCTATCCCAGCAAGATTGCCACAACACTGATTGTTTCAAATCGAAGCACAAACGTTCAAAAATCGGAGTTTCCCCCTCACGGCATCCTGATCGAGACGCATCATACCGGAGCGAGTATCTGGTTGGCTGTGTTCAGTTCGACTTTGTTTATGAAGCCTCCATGACAGGGGTTAGTTGAAAATATCAGCGGCGAGTAATCCCTGGTCCTTCAAGAAAGTCCGACCGAGCACGAGTGGTGACCACTTTGGGGGGACTGGGCGCGAAAGTGTACGGAGCTTCCGGTCAGCCCATTTAACGGCCAATTGTCAATGAAAAATCACGTCACGAATAATCGAAGCAACCTTCCTCACTTCCTTCGGTTACTCACGACGACGAGGAAAAAGGAATGAACAGAGAGGGAGAAAGAAAGGGAAACAAAAGTAAAATTGGGACAATCAGGATTTCAGTCCGGGTAACGAGGCTTTCGGGGGTGACTCGTCGATAGCTTGTTGTTTTTATTATTAACGTTATTATTGTTATTATTGTTTTTGTTTAAAACCAGGGAAAGGTAAAATTTTCGCGGCTTTGAATACGTTTATAAGGTCAGGCGATCGTGGGCACCAGCCCTTCGAGACCCTAGAGAGGATCGCGGACTTTTTCTTGCGCCTCGACGCCGCCACCTCTGCACAGGCGCGTTGGGGTGGTTTCTGCGGATCAGCCCGTAGCGGTTAGTAGGAATTGGACGGTAAAGGGGGTTTCGGGGAGGGGGTGGTGGTGGCGGTGAGTCGGGGGTGCGAAGGGAGCGCCTGGGGGTGCGAGGGGGATTTCGGCGAGGGTTCGAGGGGAAGGGAAAACTGGTGACGCTCCAGTAGAGGGAGCTGCGTGGCGATCGGCGCCGAAGGCGCTACCGCGCGGTTCCTTCGATGTGGGTGACGCTGGCTGACGCTCGCTGGCTTTCCACGAGGGCTCTCTCGCTTTCCTCTAGGCTATACACGTTAAGCACGCCACCAGGCGTACACCGGACGATCATTTTGGGTACTGTCCTTGTAAGAACCTACCAGTGTCCTCATTTATAGGGTGACCACACGAGTCACGCGCGAATACTCTTCTTTTAATGCCTCCTATTGGGGGATTTCCAAATAACCCGGATTTTCAAAGATTCTCAAGCGTTTAAGGGATATGGATTTTTTAGGCGATATTTGATATCTTTTTGTACCTTTATTTTCGTAATGAACGTGTTGAGGTGTTGGATATACTTTTTTGTTTTCGTGATTATTGGGGCAGCGCCTAGGACCATCTAAATAATTGTGGCTTACTCGGATCTTGTTGAACATTACTGAAATCCAGTATAATACTCATAATCATTGAGAGCAGTTGGCGAAAATTTTTATTTCAATACAGTTTTGAAATTACGATAGATGGGGCTGATTTAGAAACTTCTCAATACGAGGCATCTATGTTTGAGTTGGGACCTTTGGGCGTCACTGGACGTTTGGGTTGGGACCTTTGAACATCACTTCTATATCCGGTGTCAATTACTATTCCTTTAGATTAATTTAGATTAAGTTATCTTGCGCGGAACAATTCATGTATGAATTTGTTTCGTTATTTTCGACTGACGTCGATTTGAGCGTTCACAAACAAAAATGTTTAATGGCATCAATAAATACTGGTGATTCGGATACTCCTAAATGTAAGGCATCGCAATTTGATCTTTGGCCGTCACTGCCCCGGCCACCCTGTATAAAATCACGCGAGGTACAGAGTCCTCGAAATAACGTAACTACGAATTCAAGCATATTCCGAGGTTATGGGTACTCCCTTGAAGTAAACGGTTCGTTCGAGCACATTTGAAGCACGGTCCTCAAATAATCCAGGTGTGCTCAAAAACTACGTTACATATATATGAACGAGCTGAAACTTTTTTGTCCTCGTGAGTGTCGGTATACGAGTGTAACGTAGTAGGGAAGAGGCGACGAACCCATCCGACACACCGAACGAAACGAGGGGTCGAAATCGCGGGATGGCTGGCGCAGGCGTTTTGGCGCACCGATGCATTGATCCCGGGAATTCACGAAGACCAGCGGGAGCTTCAAGTATACACGTTCCTCGGGCTCTCTGGGTCGTAAAGAAAGATCGAGCACGTAACCGAGAAAATGTAGTGAAGAAATCAGAGTGGGGGTAAGAGGGGAACGACAGGGGAGAGGGAGTGGAAAAGAGGTAAAGAGAGGGAAAAAGAGGAGTTAAGGGAGGGGATGAGAGAAAGAAGGCATGACGGAGGGAGGGAGGGAAGTGGAATAGAAGAAGTGGAAGAGGGACGGTAGGATAGGAAAACGTAAAGAGAGGGTCGAAAGAGAAGTAGGGAGGAAAGAGGAGGGGAATAGTAGGAAGGGTCGAGGGGCAGGAGGGCGAAGGAAGGGAAAAAGGGAGGAAGGGAGGACAAAAGAGGGAACAACGGTACGAAAAGTCGGTGGAAGAGAAGACAGACATGTGGAGGAAGACAGATGGACAGATAGGGAGGGAAAAGTCAAGAAAAAGAGAGGAGAAGAATTGTAGAGAGGATGAAAACGTGGAATTTGGTGGGGATAAAACAAAGAGGGACAGACTAGGGGAGAACGAATAAAGGGGACGCATGGACAGAAAGAAAGGGGGGAGAGGGTGAGGGGGCAGGACAGAAAGAAAGGGAGGAAGAGACCAGAGAGAAAGAGGGGTGGAGGGGGAGAGGCCGGCTGAGGATAAAAAAAGTGGAGGGGAAAAAGGCAGAGAGAGGGCTGGATTGCACAGGGGGACGAAAGAGGGGCACACACCAGATGGACACAGGGGAAGTGACAAAAAGGAGGATACAGACAAACTGGGAAGAGAGCCGAACAGAGGGGTGAAAGATGAGGTGCAAGAAAGAACAGAGATCAAGAGAACGAGTGGTAGTGCTGGCTGGCATTCCGGATGTTACTAAATAATTCACCGTGTACTATTCATACATCTAATTGGCGTGTACAATCTGTCATTTTTAGGGTTCCGTACCCAAAGGGTGCAAACGGGACCCTATTACTAAGACTTCGTTGTCTGTCCGTCTGATAGGCTGTATCTCAAGAACCGTGATAGCTAGACAGTTGACATTTTCAAAGATGATGTATTTCGGTTGCCGCTAAAACACAAATAATAAAAATTAAATTACATTAAAAATTAAGGGAGGCTCGCATACAAAAAACATGTTTTCTTCTGTTTTTTTTTCGGCTAATGGTACGGAACCCTTCGTGCGCGAGTCTGACTCGCACTTGGCCGGTTTTTAAATTTTAGATCGATAAAAATTGAATACCCGCCCGCCTTCTTCTTTTTGCCTACCCGTTGCTCATTTTACTTCACCCCGTCCTATCTTCGAACTTCAAAAGCCATATATACGTGTCCAAATGTTATTTGGAGGACACGTGACTTTGGGGACTCGTATCTCAATACTGAACTCTCCCCTTGACGTTGCACATACTCCGTTTTGAAATTACCACCGGATAAATGCGAATGATATTTTTTACGAGGAGTTGAAAAAAATTTACACGGTTTGCCAATTTCACTAAAGGATTACGATGAATCGGGTACACCAGATCGTACGGGGAATCGCTTTTTGCAGTGTTTGTATTGTATTAAGGGAAACGATTCGACAGCGACCGAAAATATTTATTCGCTAATCACCTGTACGATCATCAATATCCATGGCCCGTTCGAACAATTGCTGCGCCAGCAATGATACCCAATGATCTACGGAATAGCCTCTCGACTGCTCCACGAATTATACAGGCTTTGGCGTCCATATCGCATCATGCTTGTCCAGGCTTTATCTAGAAGGGATATTCGAGCTGTTTGGGTTTTCATAGGTTTAAACTTGTTTGGGATTCTGTTATGGATAATCGTTCGTCAAATTGATAACGTCATTCCGTTTGTACAGGATCACTAGAAATTCGATGGGTTCCTGCCGTCGGCTAAAAGTTGATCAGTTGATTTCCAGTTAGGAAAGGATTAAATTTCTTTCATATCATTTGTTAATAGGATTTATTCATAATTTTGTTCGATCAGTCACGTAAACGTAATTCTGATCAAAGGCTGATGGAGTTTGAAGGTACGTTTCGAACTTTTCATTTTAAGGCACGTTTCAGGTGAACACGAATCAGGCAAAGAATCACTACTGAATATTACGACGCAGTTCAGCAAGGGGTTTACTCTTTACGAGCTCCGTTCCGTTTGCTGGCTTCAAGATTGGACCGATAAAAACATAGCGTTCCCCGAGCGAAGACTGTTGTTTCCCACGAAAAAAAAAACCCTCCTGGTCAATGAGAAAAATTATGCGTAGTTTTGGGGGTTGAAGAAGGCCTGAAATTTCGCTCGTGCGGTTTCGATTAAAGAGGGTGACGCGGTCCCTCAGAAATACTCGTCTAATGAATTGCTTCGCGTTACTGCTAAAATCTTCCATTCGGATTACGGACCGCGTCGAGCCGAAAAGTCCCTCCGCGATAATGCGTTTCGTTTAGTGGCGCCGAGTGACCCTGCGAGAGTCATCAGGGTTAGGCCCGGTTACCGGTTATTCGAGCTTTGAACAGGGTCATTCTACAGCTTATTTCGATCAAATCAAGTCCCACCAATTAGGGGTCTGAATTGAGTACTTAATGAGCTTTACGATGGGTTTTACGATTTTTCGAAAATTTCTAAACTTTTCGCCACAAAGGCGAAATTCCAAAGGTAAAAAATTGTAAAAAATGCAGCATTTACAGAAATCGTAAATACGGAACATTCGCAGATTTTTTTAAATGTCTAAAGGTTTCGCCAAAGAGGGCCAATTCCAAAAATAAACAATTGTTAAAAAGTGCATGATGTTGAAGTTCGCAACGTTGCGACGCAACGACAATCATTATTTTTTAATTTCTCTATTTCTTTTTCACTGTGATCGTAATTGAAATACCTCAGTAATTACACGAATCTTTATTGTGATAACATAGAATTTAAATATGAAAAAAAATATTTCGCCAAATAATATATTTAAGGAAATAAAAAAATGAGAAAAGAAATTTGGTTGCGTCGCAACGATGCGAACTTACAGTCCATAAAAATGCAGCATTTACAGAAATCGTCTGATTTCGTCGTTACACGAGAATATCCATCAACTTGTCACTCTTGAAGATTCATGCTCGGAAGCACGAATTAAAAAAAGGATATTAAACATTTCTGGCGAATCGATTGACATCGGACATCGCATGGTTATAAATCCAACCAAAAGTTTCACACTTTACGCTTTTGACGCGCCCCGAACCACACAGAAATGAAGACCCTTACTCTCGAACTCCGTGACGAACCACGAACCTGTCAAATATACCCACGGATGGTCAAGAATATCCGCATAGTGTCGAAGTCGTTTTGAACAGCAGCCACACATTCGTTGTACGTTCTTGCGGACGTACCATCGAGTTTTCTATTCGGGGCAAATACCACCTTCAGCATACCTACCTATTATAGTTGACTATATTCTACCTGCAAGTTCAGCCTCCCCGATTCTATGGTTAGACAATTTGCATCGTGCATGTTAAAATTATCGATGTTTGTCCGAGAAAAAAAAACATTGCCTGACGATAACCGCGAATATCGTTATTTTTTAGTTTTTCGTTTTATTTTAGTGGTTACATTTCTTTTGTTATATTTGTTTACATTTTATTGTTATTTCAGTTTTACGTTTTTTTCGGTTTCATGTTTATTTCAGTTTTGCGTAAATTGGCTAGATACTGAGTTATAACGGTTTTGCGTTTTTGTTTGCAAAACTTTTAGGCTTGTCACGAAAAAACAAATCATTTTTTTAAATAATCCTTCCTAAATATTCGATAAAGTGAAAAAGTACACGCCCGAAATTCGCGTTGTTTTTGGTAACAAGCCTAAGAAATTCTAAAAAGAAATGGTAAACTCGTTACATCTCAGGAACTACTAAATTTTGTTGGTATTTAATTACTTTCAAGTTATTTCCGGAATGGCTTCTTTGTAGGACTAACTCGAACGAGGGGTCACCTTGTATACAGATATTTCGTAAACTGTTTACATCCGACGTTTTATCATGAAATTACGCAAAATTTCGTTACTCCGATTTGATTATTTCCGTTATGAGAATAAAGTACGGTTCAGATCTCGAGCTGTAAGATATACAGTACCCTCGTTTACATATCTCATGGTATATATACACTACGTCTTGAGGGACCTAGATAGAACCGGAGAGATTGACTTTCTGGCAGATATAGAATCCGTGCTTTTCCTTCCTGCCGCGTGGACCGTATGCTTATACTTGCAAAATTCAATATCGGGCGGATCAAACCGAAATAATAAATACACGAAGAATTTTGCGTCAACGCGATTTACGGTCGTTGAACTCCGCTGGCCGTCATTTTTACTGCCTACAAGTATCTGTCTAAACATCTCTAACTATGATTTTCTCGAGGAATAATAATAATTTCCGAAAGTACGAAACAGTTTGCAATTTTACCTCTTTTTAACAAACTCAAACATGGAGTCCGCACTGTTCTCTGCCACGAAGAGAAAGATCAGGGCTAACGAGGTTAACGTCGTGAATTATACAGAAATGGAGTCAACTTCTAAAATTACATACAACGTTATACTGCAAGTCCAACTTCAAATTTCCGGCAAATGTTCGTCTTTCAACAGAGCGGAAACAGTATTTTCTCGTTCTCTCCATAAAACCAACTGTTTCAGAAATTATTAGCAAATGAGTGATGTTTTTCGTATCCATAGCAGCCCGCGACTTGTGTAACACTGAAAATGTCTCCTTTTGTAGCCGCGGGTACTCTTATCATCTGAGTTTTGAAGTTGGAGAGGTCAGAAGAGCTCGGTCGGTAACGCGGAAACTCCGGAGATTTTGAGCGACTAGGAATGTCGTCCTTGTTGATACCCAGATAGCCTAGCATACGATTCCCCTAGGGCACTCCACGGTGTACGGTGGAGATACGGTGGAGGTACGCCGTGGAGTACGGCGTACTGCTTGCGGCGTGACACGAGTCGACTGAATCCCGCCATTTTCCATGACGGAGCTGATAGAAACCCGCCATTGTGAGCACCGACGCGAACATGGAGACTAGAGTAATGGAGCGGACACAGGATAGGAGAATACGTAGCACCAGCGTACTGGAAATCCGTTGTTTCAATAGTTTTGTATTCTGGCACAAGCGTCGCAAAAGTAGCCAACTTCGGCCAATAGGAGTATAATACCGTTTGGCGCTTGCAGCACAAAGCTCGTTCCGTTTCTATAGAAACCAGAGTCAACAAACTGAAACATAGCCTCATGCCTCCTGTCATTACAGTGGTATTGTGATCGATCGAGTTTACGTGTGGTGTTGTTTTGTGTTTCCGTGAATAAAGTGTATGAACTTTTTATTACTGGACTTGGTGGATTTCTTGGTGGGTTTTATCGTTCAAATTTGCTTCAATAATTAAGATAAAACATTCATTTTATCGTTTTGTGTATACGAGCCTGTGAGCCCGTATCAATAGCCACACCTTTGAAGCGAATGTATGCACACATAAAAAATGTTTAGAAAAAAAAATGATTTATTAAACGAAGTATAAGTTAGATCTTGGAAAAAAGGAAATATATCAATATATTGACGCATATATATTTTTTTACAATTCCTTTTTTTCATTTTGTTTGAATTTTCCTATTTTTTCAAAAATATTACGCGTTTCTAGTTCTCTCATAATTCGTATAATAGTTTTTTTCAATGTCTAGTTTGTCTAAGATGCCGAAGAGCTGCTCCGTGCCAGGGTGCAACAGCGGTAGGTGGGGAGATTATTCCAGCTGAAAGGCATTGGGGCTGCGACCACTCTCCGTATGTGCAGCACCTAAGGTAGAAGAAAGGTAATTTGATAACACTGTTCACCAATCACTATTTGAATTCACATCATTTTTTTGGTCGGAATGACATTTCGTTGCATTTGCAATTTTTTCTATATAGAATGACGAAGGGCTGAAGGAATGGAGGAATGCTTTGAAATATAATATCACAAAAACTCAGCTTGATTGTGAATTACATTTCGCTGAATAGCATATAAAGAAGAGTGACCCATTTAGATTACGTGACGGGACTATCAGCTGTATACCCCGTGATCGTTCGGCTCTGGAACAGAACGCTGTACCAGTGATAGATGATGAACGTATAGAGTATTGTGAGGTAAGTGCCTAACATTTTTTCAGTCGCAACAAGCCCTTATGAGCTCAAGATCGTCTTTGACATCATTTCTTAGATTTTCATTGTAGACAGCACATTTTATTTTCTCTATTTTCGTTGGGCTGTTGGTATTTTTATCATTATTCATTGCCTTGGCTTTCTTTTTGATGTTTTTATTTTTAATCTTCAATATTGCCTTT
>JAPYZJ010006262.1:0-13277 GCA_030522765.1 Ophioninae sp. B BG-2022a | reverse complement strand
TGGTCTTAATTAAGGTACTTAGTACAATCACAACATGTTTTGTAACTTTGAAAACTTAAATAATCAGTTCATTACATTGACCTAGAACATAAAAAAATCTAATCTGATACTCAAATATTAAGAAACCAATAAGGCTTAAGGACCGTTATAATGGGCCTTATTAACCTCATGCGACGATTTTACAAAATAACCTAATCAACCTAAAAACTCTTTCTCTGGATAGGGAAATCCATATCCTTTGTATTGTACAGTACATACTTAAGATAATAAATACAGCATTATTAGTCAATTATTGAATTAAACGTATAATACTTATAGTTTCTTGGTATAAAAATTATAAAATTGCACGCTAGCTGGTTACTTGCGCTAGCGACTGCGGACCAATACGGAGACATTGACACCGACATTTTGCATGTGTGCGTAAACAGTGAAGTGTCATAGAAATGTTTTTCCGCGAAATTTTAAATGTGGGCCTTATTTACCTCAGGTACCTTAATTGAACATGAGAAGTCGAGATATAGATAAGAATAAAAGGAAGAATTAACGGAAGATATAGAACTGATACAGAAATCAAGTTTCTATAGGGAGTATGCAGAGTTTGACGGCGGGTCTCTTGAAAACTCCCCGCGAGGTTTTGACGGTGGCGTTTCTAATGACTCCATCGGATCCGGGGCGCAGGCCGACTACACGACCGAGCAGCCACGTTTGAGGAGGCAAGTTGTCCTCACGAACAATTACCCATTGCCCGAGCTGCTAGGCGGGACCTTCGTCCTTTTTCCACTTCGAGCGTTGTTGAAATTGATGCAGATAGTACATGGGCCACCTTTTCCAAAAGTGCTGCCGTATTTGCTCAATCCGCTGCCAGCGGGTTGTGCGATTTATGGGCAGATGCTGCAGATTTGGCTCAGGATACGGTGTGAGTGAGTCTCCGATCGAAAAGTGTCCAGGGGTCAGAAAGGAACAATCGTGAGGGTCTGAGGAAAGAGGCGTAAGCGGCCGGGAATTCAATATCGCTTCGATCTGAGTTAACAAAGTGGATATCTCTTCGAACGATAACGATGTATCCGATGCCACGCGCGCAAAATGATGTTTCATGGCCTCTACGGTAGCCGGCCACAAGCCGCCGAAATGCGGGGCTCGTGGTGAAATAAAGTGCCAAGTTATTTGATCAGAGGTTGTTTCATTCACAATTGGCGGCGCACCTCCTCTTGATTAAAGAGATTCAAAAGCTCCATTAATTCGCGGTTAGCGCCTACGAAATTCGTGCAGTTATCGGAATACACGTTCGTGGGTTTTTCCCGGCGACCGATGAAACGCTTAAACGCATTCAACAATCCGTCAGCCGTCAAGTCCGAGACGACCTCGATGTGTACGGCCTTGGTGGCGAGGCAAATGAAATTTGTGATCCACGCCTTGGATTTTTTGCATTGCGTCGTTTACACTCTCGCGCAAAAATCGGACCGCAGTAATTGACGCCGATATTACTAAAGGGCGTGGACGGTACGACGCGCAACGGTGGGAGATCGCCCATGATCGGTTGAGATCCGCGAGGCCTTGCCTTGAATACAAGGGACGCTTTTGTGGACAACACTGCAAACGATTCCACGGGCACCAACGGGCCAGTACCTAGCGCGAATTGCTCCCAATGTAGACTGAGGGCCCGCATGCAATGTTTTTTCGTGCTCATGTTCGATAACGAGCCGAGTGAATCGGTGGCGAGCTGGCAATAATGGATGCTTGGCCGAGTATGCAATGTTCGCGTTCCTGAGATAACCACCCACTCTCAGCAATCCTTCATGATCGAAGAATGGACTTAGGTACATCACGGTACTATCCTTGGCAATGAGTTGGCCGTTTCTTAAAGTCTCGATTTCCTTGCGGAAAGCCTACGCTTGAATTTTCTTGACGAGGATCTTCCTGGTGGCTTTCCGCTCTGAGGCGGTGATTGATCCGAAGATTCGTTGATCCGCGCTAGATCGTGCATTGCGGACGAAGGGGCAACACATCGCGATGACCCTAATTAATTTTTCGTACGACGAGAACTTGTTCAGCAATTCAAACTCCTCTTAAGGGACGGCTGCCGTGCTTACGAGACCCTTTTGTTCTGGAAGATATTCGGCATTTGGAAACGGGCGGATTGGCTGCGGCCATGAAGCCTTATCGTCATTCAGCCATTTCGGTCCGCTCTACCATAATGCGGAATTCATGAGATTCTCTGCCGGAACTCCGCGCGAAAGAAGGTCCGCGAGATTGTCTTTGGTACCAACATGATGCCACGGTTGGATCCCCGTTAGCTTTTGGATCTCACCAATTCGATTAGCGACGAACGCATTGAATTTGCGACTTGAAGATCTAATCTAATGGTGACGAGTTGTGCCAAAAGCAGCGCGCCGCATAACTCTAATCTAGGTAGTGATATAGTCTTCAATGGTGCCACACGCGATTTCGAGCAAAACAACCGTGCTTCATGCGTACCGTTGCAGTCAGTGGTGCGTACATATAAGCACGCGCCGTACGCGTCCTGGCTAGCATCGCAAAACCCATGAATCTCGATGCAATGAACTTCATCAGTTTCGATTACTCTGCGTGGAATTCGAAGTTCATTAAGCCGATGTATTTGCATCTTGCATGAGTGCCATTGCGTATACAGCTCGGTCGGAACCGATTCGTCCCAGCCTACCTGTAACGTCCATAGCCTTGGGATCAATATCTTAGCTACGACGATGACAGGGCCGAGAAGTCCTAACGGGTCGAAAATCTGAGCGATGCAGGATAAGATCGTCCTCTTTGTAGTGCGCTCGAGACGTTCCGCACTCACCATGATGCTGTACTGAAAGGCGTCGTTAGTCGGGTTCCATTGAATGCCCAGCGTTTTGAAACTGGCCTCCTTGTCCGGTTCTCGGCGTGAATTCGTTGTTGATGCGTGCGGAAGTTCTTCAAGAAGATCTGGGGCGTTTGTTGCCCATTTTCGCAACACGAGTCCATCCTTTTCGAGTAGCTGTATAGTTTCTTCGCGAATCTGTAGAGCTTGGTGCTCAGAATTCGATCCCGTAAGCAAATCGTCATTTTCTGATTAGATTTCGGCTAGAGATCTTAAGCATTTAATGGCCAAAAAGGAAGCCGGCCCATTCCATAGGTGACGGCCAACAACTCGAACTCCTTAATTTCTTCCGCAGCATGATCACGCCAAACAATGCGCTGCAACGAAGCCTGAGACTCATCGATCAGGACCTGGCGATACATTTTGGCTACGTCGGCGGTCAAAATGAATTTGAAAGTTAGAAATCGAGCGATGATCGAAAACAGGTCCTGCTGAAGTATAGGCCCAATCATTAGAGCATCATTGAGAGAGATTACAGACGTTGTTTTGCACGACGCGTCGAAGACGACCCTTAATGGTGAGTCAGGTCGTATTGAGGTTGCGAGGGACCGGTTGCATCTTGGCCTGGCCTCACATGCCCCAACGCTTGATATTTGTGTATGAATTCCGTATATTCCTTTTTAAGATCAGGATTGCGGCTGAGGCGCCTCTCTAAGCTCTTGAATCGGCATACTGCGATTTCTTTGGACTCCCCAATGCGCGAGAACTCCTCCTATTTAACTGGAAGTTGAACGATGAAGCGTCCTTCCGAGTTTCGCTGGACGGTAGCCGCGAAATGCTCTTCGCATTTTCTCTCATCGAGTGACATTTGACCCGTCCGCGCGCCATGCTCGATCTCCCAAAATTTTTTGATTGAGGCATTCAGATCGTCGTTGATGCTAACGCGAGGAGGGCCGACAACGATTCCTCCAACCTATCCAGCCTAGCTGTGTTTTCTGCCAGCATGGTTGCATTTCGGTGGCCATTATTTGGCCGGTGCAAGCGATATTCCAGAAGATCTCTACTCCAAGGAGCATGCCGATTTTCGAGAAATTGGGAAAATCCGGATCCGCTAATGCAATGCTAATAATCCCCTGAAGGGATTTGGATGCTTGATCGGGCAAGTGATACGGATGGAAGATTTTGAGTGATTTTTTGCAAAACAAGGCAACTGATGACGGCTTTGAAGACATTGAAACGCGATTGAATTGACACCTTTACCGAATGATGAGTTTCCGATCTTGAATCCCTGACGTCATTGATGGGAATGCACGTTGGAATTTGCCAAATGCCGAGCTTGTTGACGAGCTCCGTGGTGACGAAATTCGATTACGACCCATTGTCGAGAAGGTCCCGACAAGGGTGTATTTCGCCCTTTTTGCGTCGCGAACGTGAACAATCGTAGTGGACAGTAATACGCAACGCTCCTTAGATTGCGCTGTATGGAGAGCATCCGTTAGCGTGGCGTGCGCGATCGTTTGCGCACTCGACGAGGATGAGGGCTCGCTATTCGATTGATGATTGAATTCCATATGGGGCAAGGTATTGTGCCTTTCGTTGCATCTTTTACATGATCCTCCTTTGCACTGTCTTGCTCGATGGTCGGTGGATCTTAAACAATTGACGCATAGCCCGAGGGCCTTTACCTCTTGAAATCGCTGATCGAACGGAGTCTCGAGAAATTTGCTGCAATTAAAAATCAGGTGAGCGCCGTTATAGACATGACATGTGATTACATGAATAATTAGATCGTCCCAGCTGTCAGTTGTCCTTTTCATTACTCTAAGAGCACGCACATGCTTCAAAATCGTATCCAAAAGGTTCCGAACCTCAACGTGGCTCTCCTTATGCAAAGGAGGATGGTCGAAGGTCGCCTTAATATGTTTCTGTACGATAATGCGCTGATTATCGTATTGCTCCTTTAACATAGCCCACGCTTCTGCATAATTCTCGGCCGATAACTCGAGCGCGCTGATCACGCCGGGCGCTTCGCCTTTGGGCGATGTCTTCAAATAATGCATCTTTTGGACGACCGGTAAAGTAGGGTTCTCATGAATCATCGAGTGAAATACGTCGTGAAAGGAACGCCAATCTTCGTAAGAACCCGAAACTTTCGGGAGCTCGATTTGTGGTAAGCGCATTTATGTATTTTGAATAGGAAAGTCATCGTGACCGAGCCTCTTGAACGGACTCGGACCAGCGGCGGCCGCGCCCGCATCGCTCGCCGCGATCAACTGCTCGAACTTCGCGGCCACGTAAAACCACTTTTCCTCGATTTGTGTCGCTCGACGTTATGCATCGCTTCTTGATCTTCTGTTGTTTCGAAAAGTTCGATTGCAGATTGAGCATCCTCAAAGGATTGCCTACATTTTTGAAATTTCGCTTGATGATGTTTCGATACGCGAGATTGCTTCATCCGCGATATTATCGATGTACTTATTTTCCCTAGTACACGCTGCTTTCGCGATTTTCCGCTGTGTTTTTATTTCTTTACGGCGCCGCGATTCGGCCTCTTCAATTTCACTCATCATTGCCTCGCGTATTTCACGGATCGAAATGCGGTAAGAATTTTTGCTTTATTTCATGTAGTAGACTGTACAGGAAGGGATTGGACAGCGGAGACTCACCTGTTGTTCCTTCTCTGTAGCAGATGTCAGAGAGCCGCATGCAAGTGCCGCCGTCGTTGGCTTTGATCTCGCAATGACGTTGTCTCGCTTGTCGAAGTGATGTCCCAAGGATCGATGATGAAATGAACTTCTTTACAGAACTTCGTTGAATATCCTGCTTGTTCCCGATTCAAAGGCTCGTGCTGGGTGCGACCGAAGTAGCGTGTCTCGAAGTCGTACGCACTTGCCACTACGCGTATGTGTTCCGTTACCGGAAGATTGTACAAATCCGGCTCGAAGGACCAATGTTAATAGCAGCTGCAGTAGCCGAGTGCTTGGCACGTATTTTTTCTTTGTGTATCTTTTCTTTTCGGGTAATGCGAAATAACTTAGACTGATATTGAGCCTTGTGAGATTTGTATTGTAGTACGTATGTGCTTGTCCGTCAAAGGGTAAGAGAGCTCTGGTCTAAGAAAAGTGTAGGACAAAGGCGGGTTGGTGAAAAAAAGTGAAAGTAAAAAGGAAGGGGATAGGCATCGAGCGCCTCGCTAAAAGCACCGAATGAGTCGCCTGCCGGACAAAATACAAAACTACGGCGAATAGCCGCGACACCCACCCTAAATTTTATGTGTGACCATTGGTTGCTGCGATACCAATGGTCAAAGACAAAATGATCCTTTTTCGTTCAAAGTTCAATATCTCAGCGAAAAATGGACGTATTGAGATGTATAAAAACGGAAATTAAAACTAAATAAAGAAGGTATTCAAGCCTTTCAGTGAATTAATCGAAAAAAAATTTCCAAGTCCGTGCACCAGAAAGTGAAACCGACAAAATTTGAGAAATTTCCCTTTCACTGTATTCTTCAGGATTGAGTGATACACGTTGTTTTGAATTTTTTTATCGTCTAATCTCAAAACTAGAGACTTCAGGCTTCAAATTGCTTTTTTGATCAGTCCGATACGACTATTTTGGACGAAGATACAGCCACTTAAGAAACCGATGAGATTTGGCATATTTTTTTATTCCTTTAAGGCGGGATCCTGAATTAGCCGGTTCAAAAAATCGATATTTTGAGGAATTTTTTTCGGGTAAAAAAAGCAAGTTTAGCGAAATTTTCAGATTATTTTATTACATGTCTAAACAAAAGAAACCAATTTTTTTTAAAGAAATATATCAACAGCCATCCGATTTTCATGCATATTCGTGCCACTGCTGTTTCCATGCGGCGTGACAAATGGATCTCGTCATTTCCATCTGAAACAAAAAAAACCAAAAACCATTTCAATTGTGACATATTTTTCTTCTATATGAAGTAAAAAACTAAAAAATTTTGAAATTTGAATGTTTTCTCGGGTTTGAAGTATAAAATGTGCTTTCTGTGAAAAAAAAAATTATTCCAACTTGCTTAAAAAATTTTTAGAATTTATTTTTCGACAATGTTTTTAATTCAAGTAGAAAAGAAAACGATACTGAAGCGCACAAGCTTTGGTTTGTTTCGATTGGACTTCTACTTTTTTTGTAATCAGGTACGCCAAATTAGAAAAATCGTCAAAACGAAAACTCGAGAAAACGGACTTAAAAGTTTGTTACCTGCGCGTATACCTGCTCGACACTCCACTACGTTCAGTGCTGTATCTTTGGGAATATTTCGAATTGGGCTATAAAACTTTGTCTAGACATTCTTAGATATATCAGAAATAGATTTAAACAATAAAAAAAATCGATTTTTTGGACCTTATAATTCAGGACCCGGCCTTAATTTTTTTCAGTAGTTCATCTTCGTATGACTGTTGTCCTACACACAGGTCAAGGAGAACATTTTTTCGAATTCACCTAGTTCGGTGCATTCCATGATCAAAGCGACACACCGCACGAAGAAATATTTGCTGCAGGGTTGGCGAACCCGGCGCCAACATTTCCACCTGCATACGGCATGAATGAAGTGAGCTACGTCGATCCGGACTCTTGCCGATGGGTTCGTCCTTTTTCTAGCTAAAACAGCCTTACCAGTCGGGTTTACGTAACTTTTTATTGTTTTGCTGTTGAGTGATAAGCTAATAGCACACAACAGGGCCCTTGAGTAATCGCAAACCACTTTTCGAGGTCGTGGACCTCCTATTCGTCGCCAATGTCGGAGCCAGGAGAAAACCATCTCAAATGTGGGCTTCTCCGAAATCATGGCGTGGACACAAATCGTGGTGTTTTCAAAATATATAACGATGACGGATAAAAATACGTGTCCGGATTTTCCATTCCCACGTTGAATTCTTCTAACGACGCTCCTTCTAGCATCGATATTGATGACTGATTTTTTTTGTGACCGGCAGTACTCTTTGTACGCAAATAATGGGGTAGATTTACTATGGAAAACGATAAATGGATCATGCCCAATGTCATGAATTGTTCCGATGAATTTCGATTCTTCCTTCATCTGGGCGATTGCTACGATTGCATCTCGTGTATGGGTTTTCCCAATTCCTCGGTCGTTGTCCATGACTTCTTGAAGTGCTTAATTCAGTACATTACTGTTTGGCATTATTAACGGTTCCATTTCTCCCGGTCGCATGTACTTGCTGGTGTACCTTTTACGCCATAAAGCACTTCCTTGTGATTTCAGATATTTCTGAACATGTTTGCGCCACTTGCCACGGGGTGGTCTTTTTACACCTTCGTGATACGTCTCTTTCGAAGTATCGCGAGTCATAATCGTGAACATTATTCTTTGCGATGACGGTGCTCTGCGGGCATATCCTTTATTTTTATTCCTACATTCCAGGCTCTTGCATTCGCCAAGTACTTTTGTATTGTACCTACTGCAAATCGTTATGCATTGAGATTTGAGATCTCTTGAAAACGAAGGCATATGATAGGCGGTGTTGATTCCAGAACTGGTACGCAATGATGTTGGTCCAAATACCTTTCTTCAGGCTGCATTTATGCTTCGATTCGGGCCTCATTTTTTCTCAGTCATCTTCGCTGAGAGTCACTTCAAATTTCTCGTTTCCGTTTTCCAGATGGCCATCCATAATCTTAGCAGGCTCGTAACACTCTGTGGATGACGCACCGGTTGACGTTGAGCTGTCACTGCTATCATTGTCAGTGTCATAATTTTCTTCCGTAGTGATATTTTTGTGACTCGTTGGGATTTCGATACCCATCTCGTGTCGCGCTTTGGGAATAATGCTATGACGATTTTTTACAACATTGAGTTGCCATGCCATGGGAGACCATCGGCGGTCCACGGTCACTGACATGGTCGTCCAGATCTCGTGAGACCACGCGGGTAGTTCATCTACTATAAGCCTGGCTTATTATTTTGTGTGCTTCCAAAAATTGTACGAAAGGTATATAATGGTGTCTTTAGTCCAACCATAAACCAAAAAGGATGTCACACGTCAATACTGTCTAGTTTACTTCCGTATCGAGCTGCAAACTAATGACATGTACAGAAATTCGACGGTCTAGCTGCGAAGAGGAGTATCGTTAAGTTGCCAACAAAATTGACAAGTAAATAACACCATTTCCGCAGCAAAGACAATCACCGCGAGTGTGGCAACATAACAGCACGATATGTTGCTACGCTGTATAAAAAAATTAGAAACGAAGAAGCAGCTAACGAACGGCAAAAGGACAGCACGTTGTACCGTTTGGTTGTAGACTTAGGTAGGGCACAGTATTCGTCACACTCGCCATTCGCATAGTCAGTAATGTGCTCGTGACACAAGTACGGCAACAGGACAGCACGTTATAATTCCATGGTATCTCAATCAATCAGGAACGAAGAAACAGCAAACGAACGGCAAAGCGGCGGCACGTCGTGCCGTTCGGTTGTAGCCGCAATTAGGGCATGCTATTGCAGCAAGGAAGCGAGGAATTAGTGACAAACTGTAGTGGCGAGTTAAAGGCGTCTTTCGAGCAATGTGGAACGCATCTGCGACGGCACAAGGATGGCAAGTTGTTGTCGCATGTTTGGAGCATTAACGCGTGCTGCATTGCCGACAGCCGGACAGCATATCGACGGTACGATGTTTCGAAGCAATGGCAGCTGATTCCAGGTCTATTGAGAATAAAATTTCCGTCTGAATTAAAGAAATAAGATGAAGTAGAATTCATAATTTTTCCAGTAAATTATTCACCCTCTAAGAATATTTATTATCGCTTAATGTTTTAATTGTTTTTTCCATATGCGTAAAGTACGTCGCGTAAAGCACGTAGATAGGTAAAAAAAGCCGTACGACGAGGTCAGATTAGATGGACCGATATTAATTTAACAAGAACGATGTTTATTATTGTAAATCATTTTATTGTAGATTCAGAATCGCTGGAAGCTACATACAAATCTCATTTCGTTCCTATTAGACCCGGTAAGGGAAAAGGATATGAAAGCCGTGGTCCCGTTAAGCTGGCGATGAATGTGGGCATGCAGTACAAAAATCCGAGTTTTGTGGAATCGCTAGTAGCCACCTTCAAATTCACAGTAGTCTCTCGACGCCACGAAAACCGGAATACTCCAAACCGCACACCTGTGCGTTGGGGAACCTCCTTTTAAAGTGGTATTCGCATCACTCACCCTCACCATGCACTCCGCCCATTCACTCGTGAAATACAATACATCTTAATACAATATAATACATCTTAACGACTATGCAGCTTGTATATATGCACACATACATATTTTGATACATCCGAAGGAGTAACATCACTGTGAGATTAAACAAAAATAAATTTTTCCTATTGGCTTAAAAAATACTGTGAACTCTGTAGAATTTGACGTCAAATACATTCTACCCTAAACATAATTTGTCAAAATGGCACGCGGCATGACGCCAACAATTTTCAATCCATTTTGAGTTTATTACTCTATGGTCTCTTCTTTGTCTACAAAAAAAATGCACGAAAGAAAAACCCTTTTTTTAGGCCTCTGCAGTGATAATACTACACCATGCAATATTATACGGCACGAAGGGTTCCGTACCATTATTTATAAAACGGACAAAAAATCATGTCTGTTTTATGGGAGATAAACTTATTCTGATTACTAAGCAAAATGAGCAAAGAAATCACGTTTGTTGTATGGGAGTCCCCCTAAAAAATTAATTCAATTACAATATAATTGTTTTATTTTAAAGTATCTTTTAAATTCAATATTTGGTGAATATTTCAAGCGTCTATCTGTTGTCATCATCAATATCGAGCAAAAAATCATGTTTATGGTATGGGAGCCCCCCAAAATATCTATTTTATTCTAGCTTTCAGTATTTGTTGTTATAGCGGCAACAGAAATACATCATCTGTGAAAATTTCAACTCTCTAACTATCGCGGTTCATAAGATACAGCCTGGTGACAGACGGACGGACGGACGGACGGACGGAC
This sequence comes from Ophioninae sp. B BG-2022a, assembly GCA_030522765.1. NCBI lineage: Eukaryota > Metazoa > Arthropoda > Insecta > Hymenoptera > Ichneumonidae > Ophioninae sp. B BG-2022a. Next base: position 2,436 of record JAPYZJ010006262.1, on the reverse strand, counting down.
TGAGGAACGACAACAATAGGGTCCCGTTTTACCCTTTGGGTACGGAGCCCTAAAAAAGAAAGCAAAAATAATTCTTATTACAACGGTGTACGGGATCTTACGCTCGAAGCGATCGAATCCAGGGCAGTGCAGTCAGATCGCGTGTAAAATTTACCCCCTCTATAGGGTCTTACACGCCGTTCACACAATCATAGGAGGGCCTGTCCGTGAGCGAGCGACGCTCGGAGATCTTCGAGGAGATCCGAGCGCGGTCGAAGTTGCGCGACCGCGCCTTCGGCAGCGACACCAATAGAGTCATGTGGGGCAACTGTACGCAGTTTTTAATAAATTGCTTCGAAAACAAAAGTTTAAGATAACTGAAGAGAAATCAACCTTTATTATCAAACAACAAACCTTTAGCCACAATAACAAAACATAAAATTTTAATTCTAATAATTATTTTTCCTTTTATTGAAACTTTTAATCAACAAGGGAAATGCGGATACTTACCCACATCAGTGGGAAAGTGTCCGCACGCCTTAGGTTAAGTGTATGCATCGACGGCAAAGTGTACGCACATCACAAACTTAATCTACAAATTACATAAATCCCAAGTAAATATGCCAATCCCGTAACTGGTGCAGGCTTCATGCCACCAAGACTTACAAACTGCACACTCTATCCACACTTCCGCCGTATCTCCGTACTTTTCTCGACATAACGGACAGTAGTACTCTTGCTTTGAAGTTTTTTCCTTAATGTTTATCGTTTTATCTGTTTTAATGTCTATTTTTCTTTTGGTTTCCATATTCATCTTTGATTTTCTAGGTTTCTTTTGTGTATTTTCTTTTCTTTCTCTTCTAACATATTTTTAAATGGACTATTAGTCATTATTTCCGACTTGCTAGAATTTTTGCGTCGTGTCTGAATGTGTCTTGCCTTTGGTAAGGGCTTATATTGACTAAGGGAATGTTAGATTCGTGATTATTCGAAATGTTACGGAGAATATTAGGCGAAACAATTTGTTGCTCCTGAAATTCTTCGGTCTCGTCCATTGGATCAGTCCAGTGGATCATTTCAGTTGCAGTCTCGATGTCACGTTGTCCAGATAGTGATGAACTTTGTTGGTGATGCACTTCAGTAGCAGTCAAAATGATGTGATGTTCAGGTTGTGGTGAAGTTGATTGACGATGAACTTCAGCAATAGTCAAAATGTTTTGTTTTTATTTTATTTACCTTCGCAAATTCGTAAACCAATTTTCTGAGTGAGTTCAAAGTGAGACCGTAGAACCTCTCGTCGCTAGCTTCGCAATGGCTATAAATTTCGTCCTACAAAGAAAAAATAAAGAGACAAATAAATAAGAGATATAAATAAGAGATAAAAGAATAAAATATTTACAAATAGCTGTTTGACAAAATTTAGTATACGTAAACGAAATAATAATATAAGTACCTCTTGCGCACGTGTAAATGTTGGTTGAAACCTTACCATCGATGTTGCAGGGGAGTTCAATTTTAAACGTTTCTTTAAAGTACTCTCATCGATTCCAACAATATCTGCTGCTTTTCATTTTGATTTTCCCTCTGCAATTAACTTTTTGGTTGCATTAATCTGTTCTTCAGTACAGACTTTCCGGTCAGGCCATTTCCTTACAGATTTGCGCGGCATTGTCCGTCTAGAAATAAAAAAACGTAATTAAAACATTTTGATACTTCGGTTTGGTAACTATACGCTTCTATCAATACTGCGGAAACTTACTCGCGTATAGTTTCCCCATTCCGTAAAAAAAATAAAAACAATAAAAATACAAGTATGACTTACCTCAGATAGAATACGTATTTTTACACAAAAACTTGAATAGTTTCTTCTGTTACCAGTCACTTTGTTTACTCGGTCAGACCAATCGTGAAAGCTTTACTACGTAAATGAATTTGAAGAAAATAAATAATAAACCGGTGCAAAAACAATATTGTCGTTTATCTATCGATAGCGTTGCGCGAGAGACCTATGACGCACTACTCTCGCTCGGCAGTCAAATGCGAACTAAATTTCACAGGTCGCGACCAGTTGTCAACATCGCTGTTCGTACAATGTTGACTGCGTACACTTACACGCTGCGTACGGTTACCCCACATGACTCTACATGGACGCTGAGCACGTTCATGTGCGGCCAAGTCGAAACGAAGCTTCGAGGAAAAAAGCAATCTGAGCACGACTCGCGCGTGACGTCACCCGATGGGACGCGCGCGACTTTTGAATTATCCAAATGCATATTTAGCTTATTTAGCTTATTTAGGTATTAATGTATAGAAAAAATATATCGCGGACTTTGATATCTTATGTTATAAGTGTGTACGTTGTGACGGGGATTTCTCGTCCTCGCCCCTTCCCGACCCGCAGCGCGGCCTAACCCCGGGGCGAAGAGACCCGGCGGGCGGACCTGGGCGCCAGGTACC
>JAPYZJ010006261.1:0-10208 GCA_030522765.1 Ophioninae sp. B BG-2022a | reverse complement strand
ACGCTGATTCTTATTTTTATCTGCTACTCCGGTAACCCGCGAGTGCAGAGAAGAATATTTGATAATTTCTGGTTTTGATGAGCCAGGACGTAACAATACCAAGATGGAAAGCTATTATTAAGAGTATACATTATTATTTCAAAGCAAGAGGATATTGTTTTTGTAGCACGTTTCAGTCATAAACGAACTCCGTTGTGACGTTTCGTAGCTGGTAAGATGCAGACGGATTATCGAACAGTGTGACACAAAATTGGGATACATCGTACTCGCAAGTTAAGGGCACATTAAGGAAGAACACCACTGTGGCGGCTTCAAAAAATCGATTTTTAGAAAACACATTTAAGATTAATATGCCGTTAGACCCAGGTCGAAAAAAGAATTATTTAAGGAGATATTGAATATTTTGTGGAGCGGTGCAGCGCTCCGCGCCGCTCGGGGTCCCGCGCAGCTGCGCGTGTCGGGCCGGCAGGTATACGGGCCCTTTCCCAGGTCCTGCGGGTCTTTCCCAGTTATTATTTTGTCTACACGCACTAAAACCTACTATTGCTATAAATATAGTTTTGACAAAAAGCCATATGTGGCGATAATTAAAAAATTTCCAAGGCCAGTATAGGGATAGGTATAAGGATAGATTGGCTATTCGGAGGAACAGCGATAAGGTTGAAAAAATGCGGAAGGCAATTTGGGCAAATCAACATAAAATTAAACATAAAATATCCAGAGATAGTGAGCCACAACATGACGATTGCCCAGAGGGAGCCGAGTCATGGTGTTCGTGGCAGCGAGCGGTCACAAGCAGTAGTATTTCTGAATATCGCCATAAGCCGCCTCTTCCTGAGGAGGTATTGGAGGCAATTACGCCACTCTTCAAAATGTTGAGCAGAGACGATTTGCTGCAGCGTTGTTTGGGCGGCTTTACGCAAAACAACAACGAAAGCTCCGACAAATCAGTTTGGACAATAGCCCCTAAGTGTCAGTCCGGGAGCAAAAAATCGTCGATATTGCAGCTGATATCGTGGTATTATTATTCAACGATGGCCTGAAAAGCCTCATGAAAGTTTTCGGGACGTTGGGGATAACTATCGGCCCAAATTGTATCCACTTTTTGCGTTGAAATCGACGCAGTGCGGATCGCGATGGCGGAACGCTCGTTCACAGACGCTACAAAACAGGCAAAAAGAGCCTCTACACTTACACGTTCGTGACACGATGCTGGGGCCAATGATTTGCTTCTTCAGGGGCAGCTATATGGTGCTGGCATCGCAGATTAAAGGTTTAATTTTCTTTTCCAATCTATCAGATAAATTAACAAACCTTAAACTTTGAACGCGTTTTTCTCAAAACCGAGCAATTTTCATCCGATCGACTTCAAATGTGGATTACCTCAATAAAACTAGATTATGTCAAGACTGACTCACGATTTTTTCGATATCTCAATGATGAAAAAAGTTATGGCCTATTTTCGACGCGAAATTTTGCTCGAAAAATGTCCTTTAATTTCAAAAGCGTTCCCATTTGTTTTCAATCAATATTTTTTCAAACCCCTGTGTCCTTCTCTTCAAAATATCATATTATTAACGAAAAAAATCGTTTTTTGTTTCAAAGCGACTTTGAGGAGAGTTCTGCTGCGTGCCGCGAACAACTGCAAAGGCAACAGTATCTGACGCGGGAGCTTCGCCAGGGTCAGCATAAGGCGTGGAAAATTTGAAATAACAATTGTATATATGTTCAATAAACAACGAACAAAACGAAACAAGATTTGTCGAATGTACATTTTTTCTGCCACAAAAAGAAATTCTTGCAAAATGGCTAAAGCAACAGGGACTCACAGTGGTCTTCTCGCTTAAAGGCAAGGTGTAATGTTCCGTTCTCCGTAAAATCAATGCACGTGATTCCATCATAGACGTAGTAGAATCGTTATACACTATATCGACAACGGTTGACAACGAGAGAATCTGCTGTGACGTGGCGAAATATCAAATTCGCATAATTAACCAATGTTCGTTGAATGTTGAACAATGACCGTTGAACCCAACAATGCGTGCCATAAATGAAAAATGCTGGAACTGAGAATCAAGAAACTTACAGATTATTTTATGAACGCCTTTTACCTTACTTTCTTTCGCATCGCATCGTATACAATGAAGTCGCTTTCGGGAAGATTACGGGCGCATTTGTTAATAAAAAAAGGTAAAAGGAAATATGATAATGATTCTGGCGGACTCGATTGGGCATGCCTGATACGACAGCAGAGAGTGCATCTCTGCCTTTACCTTACTTTCTTTCGCATCGCATGGAATACAATGACGACGCTTCGAAAATGATTTCGGACGCATTTGTTAATAAAAAGAGGTAAATGCAAATATGCTAATAATTCTAGGGGACTCGGTTGGACATGCCTGATACGACAGCAGAGAGTTCTTCTCTGCTTTTACCTTACTTTTTTCGCATCGCATCGAATACGATGAAGTCGCTTTGGGGATGATTACAGGCGGAATTGTTAATAAAAAAAGGTAAAAGCAAATATTGTAATGACTCTGGGAGACTCGGTTGGACACGTCTGATAAGACAGCTGAGAATTCTTCTCTGCTTTTACCTTACTTTCTGTCGGATCGCATCGAATAGAATGAAGTCGCTTTGGGGATGATTACAAGCGCATTTGTGAACACTTTGACCGCCACGGAGGTCACCAGTGACCGGAGCACCCATATGAAGTACGTTGCAGAAATTCAGCGTAACGGGCAAAGGGTTAATGAAAAAGGTAAAAGCAAATATTGTAATGATTGTGGGGGACTCGGTTGGACATTCCTGATATGACAGCAGAGAGTTCTTCTCTGCTTTTACCTTACTTTCTTGCACATCGCATCGAATACAATGAGGACGCTTGAAAGATGATTACGGGCGCATTTGTTAATAAAAAAAGGTAAAAGCAAATATTGTGATGATTCTGGGGGACACGGTTCGACATTCCTAATACGACAGCAGAGAGTTCTTCTCTGCTTTTACCTTACTTTCTTTAACATCGCATCGAATACAATGAAGTCGCTTTGGGGATGATTACAGGCGCATTTGTTAATAAAAAAAAAGGTAAAGAAAATATTGTAATGAGTCTCGGGGACTCAGTTGGACATACCTGATACGACAGCAAAGAGTTCTGCTCTGCTATTACCTTACTTTCTTTTGCATCGCATCGAATACGATGACGGCGCTTTGAAGATGATAACGGGCGCATTTGTTATTAAAAGAACGTAAAAGAAAATATTGTAATGATTCTGGGGGACTCGGTTGCATATGCCTGATAGGACAGCAGAGAATTCTCCTCTGCTTTTACCTTACTTTCTTTCGCATCGCATCGAATACAATGACGAAGCTTTGAAGATGATTACTGGCGCATTTGTTACTAAAAAAAGGTAAAAGCAAATATTGTAATGATTCTGGGGGACTGGATTGGGCATGCCTGGTACGATGGCAGAGAGTTCTTCTCTTCTTTTACCTTACTTTCTTTCTCATCGCATCGAATACAATGATGAAGCGTTGAAGATGATTACGGTCGCATTTGTTAATAAAAACCGGTAAAAGCAATAATTGTAATGATTCTGGGGGACTCGATTGTTCATGCCTGATATGACGGATAATATTTCTTCCCTGCTTTTACCTTACTTTCTTTCACATCGGATCGAATACGATGAAGTCGCTTTGGGAATGATTACAGGCGCATTTGTTGATAAAAAAGGTAAAAACGAATATTATAATGCTTCTCGGCGACTCGATTGGAGATGCCTGATACGACAGCAGAGAGTTTTTCTCTGCTTTTACCTTACTTTTTTCGCATCGCATCGAATACAATGACGACGCTTGGAAGATGATTACCGGAGCATTTGTTAATAAAAAAAGGTAAAAGCCAATATAGTAATGATTCTGGGGGACTCGGTTGGACATGCCTGATACGACAGCAGAGAGTTCTTCTCTGCTTTTTCCTTACTTTCTTTGGCACCGCATGGAATACATCGAAGTCGTTTTGGGGATGATTACAGGCGCATATGTTAATAAAAAAAGGTAAAAGCAAATATTGTAATGATTCTGGGGGACTCGATTGGTCATCCCGGATACGACAGCAAGGAGTTCTTCTCTGCTTATACCTTACTTTCTTTCGCATCGCATCGAATACAATGCCGAAGCTTTGAAGATGATAACCGGCCCATTTGTTAATTAAAAAAGGTAAACGCAAATATTGTAATGGTTCGGGGGGACTTCGTTGGAAATGCCTGATACGACAGCAGAGAGTTGTACGCTGCTTTTACCTTACTTCCTTTCGCATCGCATGGAATACAATGAAGTCGCTTTGGGGATGATTACAGGCCCATTTGTTTAAAAAAAAAGTAAAAGCAAATATTATAATGATTCTGGGGGACTCGATTGGACACGCCTGATACGATAGCAGAGAGTTTTTCTATGCTTTTACCTTACTTTTTTCGCATCGCATCGAATACAATGACGTCGCTTTGGGGATGATTACAGGCGCATTTGTTAATAAAAAAATGTAAAGGCAAATATTGTACTAATTCTGGGGGACTCGGATGGACATGTCTGATACGACAGCAGAGAGTTCTTCTCTGCTTTTACCTTACTTTCTTTCACATCGCATCGAATACAATAAAGTCGCTTTGGGGATGATTACCGGCGCATTTGTTAATAAAGAAAAAGGTAAAAGACAATATTGTAATGAGTCTCGGGGACTCAGTTGGACATGCCTGATACGACAGCAAAGAGTTCTTCTCTGCTTTTACCTTACTTTCTTTCGCATCGCATCGAATACAATGACGAACCGTTGAAGATGATTACTGGCGTATTTGTGTATAAAAAAACGGAAAAGCAAATATTGTAATGATTCTGGGGGACTCGATCGGGCATGCCTCATATGACGGAAGAGAGTTATTCTCTGCTTTTACCTTACTTTCTATCACATCGCATCGAATGCAATGACGACCTTTTTGAAGATGATTACGGGCGCATTTGTTAATGAAAAAGGTAAAAGAAAATAGTGTACTGATCCTGGGGGACTCGGACGGACATGCCTGATACGACAGCAGAGAGTTCTTCTCTGCTTTCACCTTACTTTCTGTCGCATCGCATCGAATACAATGATGAAGCGTTGAAGATGATTACGGTCGCATTTATTAATAAAAACAGGTAAAAGCAATAATTGTAATGATTTAGGGGGACTCGATTGGTCATGCCTGATATGACGGAACATATTTCTTCCCTGCTTTTACCTTACTTTCTTTCACATCGGATCGAATACGATAAAGTCGCTTAGGGAATGATTACAGGCGCATTTGTTAATAAAAACGTAAAAACGAATATTATAATGATTCTGGGCGACTCGATTGGAGATGCCTGATACGACAGCAGAGAGTTTTTCTCTGCTTTTACCTTACTATTTTCGCATCGCATCGAATACAATTAAGTCGCTTTGGGGATGATTGCATGCGCATTTGTTAATAAACAAATGTAAAGGCAAATATTGGAATGGTTCTAGGGGACTGGATTGGACATGCCTGATACGACAGAAGAGAGTTTTTCTCTGCTTTTACCTTACTTTTTTCGTATCGCATCGGATACAATGAAGTCGCATTGGGGATGATTACAGGCGGTTTTTTAATAAAAAAACGTAAAAGCCAATATTGTAAAGATTCTGGGGCACTCGTTTGGACATGCCTGATACGACAGAAGAGAGTTCTTCTCCGGTTTGACCTTACTTTCTTTTACGTCGCATCGAATACAATGACGACGCTTGGAAGATGGTTACCAGAGCATTTGTTAATAAAAAAAGGTAAAAGCCAATATAGTTATGATTCTGGGGGACTCGGTTGGTCATGCCTGATACGACAGCAGAGAGTTCTTCTCTGCTTTTACCTTACGATCTTTCGCAACGCATCGGATACAATGAAGTCGCATTGGGGATGATTACAGGCGGTTTGTTAATAAAAAAGGTAAAAGCCAATATTGTAATGATTCTCGGGGACTCCATTGGGCATGCCTGATACGACAGCAGAGAGTTCTTCTCTGCTTTTACCTTACTTTCTTTGGCACCGCATGGAATACATCGAAGTCGTTTTGGGGATGATTACAGGCGCATTTGTTAATAAAAAAAGGTAAAAGCAAATATTGTAATGAATATGGGAAACTCGATTGGTCATCCCGCATACGGCAGCAAAGAGTTTTTCTCTGCTTTTACCTTACTTTCTTTCGCATCGCATCGAATACAATTCCGAAGCTTTGAAGATGATAACGGGCCCATTTGTTAATTAAAAAAGGTAAAAGTAAATATTGTAATGCCTCGGGGGGACTTCGTTGGAAATGCCTGATACGACAGCAGAGAGTTCTACTCTGCTTTTACCTTACTTTCTTTCGCATCCCATGGAATACAATGAAGTCGCTTTGGGGATGATTACAGGCGCATTTGTTAATAAAAAACGCTAAAGGCAAATATTGTAATGGTTCGGGGGGACTTCGTTGGAAATGCCTGATACGACAGCAGAGAGTTCTACTGTGCTTTTACCTTACTTTCTTTCGCATAACATGGAATACAATGAAGTCGCTTTGGGGATGATTACAGGCCCATTTGTTAAAAATAAAATGTAAAAGCAAATATTAAATTGATCCTGGGGGACTCGATCGGACATGTCTGATATGACAGCAGAGAGTTTTTCTATGCTTTTACCTTACTTTTTTTTTGCATCGCATCGAATACAAAGAAGGCGCTCTGGGGATGATAACAGGCGCATTTGTTAATACAAAAAGGTAAAGGCAAATATTGTACTGATTCTGGGGGACTCGGTTGGACATGTCTGATACGACAGCTGCGAATTCTTCTCTGCTTTTACCTTACTTTCTTTCACATCGCATCGAATACAATGACGACGCTTCGAAGATGATTACGGCCGCATCTGTTACTAAAAGAAGGTAAAAGGCAATATTGTAAAGATTCTGTGGACTCGATTAGGCATGCCAGATATGAGGGAAGAGAGTTCTACACTGCTTTTACCTTACTTTCTTTCACATCGCATCGAATACAATGTAGTCGCTTTGGGGAAGATTACAGGCGCATTTGTTAATAAAAAAATGTAAAAGCAAATATCGTAATGATTCTCGGGGACTCCATTGGCCATGCCTGTTACGAGAGCAGAGAGTTCTTCTCTGCTTTTACCTTACTTTCTTTTCCATTGCATCGAATACAATGACGACGCTTTGAAGATGACTACGGGCGCTTTTGTTAATAAAAACACGGAAAAGCAAATATTGTAATGAGTCTGGGGGACTCGGTTGGACATGCTTGATACGACTGCAGAGAGTTTTCCTCTACTTTTACCTTACTTCCTTTCACATCGCATCGAGTACAATGAAGTCGCTATGAGGATGATTACAGGCGCATTTGTTAATAAAAAAAGGTAAAACCAAAAATTCCAATGATTTTGGGGGATTCGATTGGACATGTCTGATACGACAGCAGAGGGTTTTTCTCTGTTGTTATCTTACTATCTTGAACATCGCATCGAACACAATGACGACGCTTGGAAAATGATCACGGGCGCATTTATTATTAAAAAAAGGTAAAAGAACATATTGTAATGACCCGGGGGGACTCGGTTGGACATGCCTGATACGACAGCAGAGACTTCTTCTCTGCTTTTATCTTACTTTCTTTCGAATCGCCCGAAAACAATGAAGTCGCTTTGGGGATGATTACAGGCGAATTTGTTGATAAAAAAAGGTAAAATCAAATATTGTAATGATTCTGGAGGACTCTCCTGGACATGCCTGATACGATAGCAGAGAGTTATTCTCTGCTTTTACCTTACTTTCTTTCACATCGCATCGAATACAATGACAACGCTTGGAAAATGATTACGGGCGCATTTGTTAATAAAAAAAGTTACAAACAAATAATGTAATGATTCTGGGGGACTCGGGTGGACATTTCTGATATGACAGCAGAGAGTTCTTCCCTGCTTTTGCGTTACTTTCATTCGCATCGCATTCAATACAATGAAGTCGCTTTGGGGGTGATTACAGGCGCATTCGTTAAGAAAAAAAGGTAAAAGCAAATATTGTAATGATTCTGCGCGACTCGGTTGGACATGTCTGATTCGACAGCTGAGAGTTCTTCTATGTTTTTACTTTACTTTCTTTCGCATTCCATCGAATACAATGAAGTCGCTTTGGGGGTGATTACAGGAGCATTTAATAATAATAAAGGTAGAAGCCAATATTGCAATGATTCTGGGGGACTCGCTTCGACATGCCTGATACGACAGCGGAGAGTTCTTTTCTGCTGTTACCTTACTTTCTTTTACATCGCATCGAATACAATAAAGTCGCTTTGGGGATGATTACAGGCACTTTGTTAATAAAAAAACGTAAAAGCGAGAATTGTAATGATCCTGGGGGTTTCAGTTGGAAATGTTTGATACGACAGCAAAGTATCCTTTTCTGCTTTTACCTTACTTTCTTCCGCATCGTATCGAATACAGTGAAGTCGCTTTGGGAATGATTACATGCGCATTTGTTAATAAAAAAGGTAACAGCGAATATTGTAATGATTCTGGGGGACCCGTTTGGACATGCCTGATACGACAGAAGAGAATTCTTCTCTGCTTTTACCTTACTTTCTTTCACATCGCATTGAATACAATGATGAGGCTTGCAATATGAGTACGACCGCATTTGTTAATAAAAAAAAGTAAAAGCAAATATTGGAATGATACTGGCGGTCTCGGTTGGACATGCCTGATACGATAGCAGAGATTTCTTCTATGCTTTTGCCTTACTTTCTTTCGAATCCCATTAAGTACAATGAAGTCGCATTGGGGATGATTACAGGCACATTTGTTAATAAAGAAAGGTAAAAGTAAATATTGTAATGATTCTGGGGGACTCGATTAGGCATCCCTGATACGACAGCAAAGAGTTCTCCTCTGCTTTTACATTACTTACCCTCGCATCGCTTCGAATACAATGAAGTCGCTTCGGGGATGATTACAGGCGCAGTTGTTAATAACAAAAAAAGCAAATATTGTAATGATTTTGGAGGACTCGATTGGGCATCCCTGATACGACAGCAGAGAGTTCTTCTCTGCTTTTTCCTTCCTTTCTTACGCATCGCATCAAATACAATGACGACGCTTTGAAGATGATTATGGGCGCGTTTTTTAATGAAAAAAGGGAAAAGCAAACATTGTAATGATTCTATTAGACTCGATTGGGCGTGCCTGATATGACGGAAGTCAGTTGTTCACTGCTTTTACCTTGCGTTCATTCACATTGTATCGAATATAATGACGACCCTTTGAAGATGATTACGGGCGCATTTCTTAGTTAAAAAATGTAAATACAAGTATTGTAATGATTCTGAGGGATCCGCCTGCATATGCTTGATACGACACCAGAGAGTTCTTCCCTGGTTTTACCTTACTTTCTTTCGCATCGCATCGAATACAATGAAGTTGCTTTTGGGTTGATTCCAGGCGCATTTGCTAATAAAAAAAGGAAAAATGAAATACTGTAATGCTTCTAGGGGACTCGATTTCGCATGCCTAATACGGAAGCAGAAAGTTCTTCTCTGCTTTTACCTTACTTTCTTTCGCATCGCATCGAAGACAATGACGACGCTTTGAAGATGATTACGAGCGCATTTGTACATAAATTAAAGGTAACAGCAAATATTGTAATGATTCTGGGGGACTCGATTAGGCATGCCTGATATGACGGAAGAGAGTTCTTCCCTGCTTTTACCTTACGTTCTTTCACATCGCATCGAATACAATGAAGTCGCCTTGGGGATGATTAGAGGCGCATTTGTTAATAAAAAAAGGTGAAAGCAAATATTGTAATGATTCTGGGAGACTCGATTGGGCATGTCTGATACCACAGCAGAGAGTTCTTCTCTGCTTTTACCTTACTTTCTTTCGCATTGCATCGAATACTATGACGACGTTTTGAAGATAATAACTGGCACATTTGTTAATAAAAAAAGGGAAAAGCATTCTATTGGACATATCTGATACGACAGCAGAGAGTTCTTCTCTGATTTTACCTTACTTTCTTTCGCATCGCATTAAATACAATGGAGTCGCTTCGGGGATGATTACAGGCACATTTATTAATAAAAACAAGGTAAAAGCAAATAATGTAAAGAATCTGGGGGA
>JAPYZJ010006260.1:0-10210 GCA_030522765.1 Ophioninae sp. B BG-2022a | reverse complement strand
TATATATTCAACAATAATAACACAACAACAACAAAAGAAGATAAAGGAAAACAAAATAGTCGCACGATGGGAGGGGATCGCTTTTGCGTCCATCTTCATCGACCAACCGGAGTGTGTGATTCAATCAAAGGACAATTTTACCCCTAAAGCGAATTTATCGCGTTACCATTTGCCACAATCATGAAAATGTACGTTCGTTCGTACCGATTTTTGTTTTTTTTTTTTGGTTTCTCTGTTACTTTCCGTGATATTTTGTGCCGCTCGAATAATTTCCGAATGAGATAAGCCTGATTTGCGACGGGTCGCCATGTGTGTTATATTTATTAATATTTGTGTACGCGTTTATTATATAGTCAGCGAAGAAATTCGCGCGTTCGTAATGTCAGCCGAATACGTTAAGTCGATTGGATAAGAAGAGGAAGAAAAGAAGAACGGGACTTGATAAGGGATATAAACGATGTTAACGAGTGATGAGGTATTTGCCAGCGAAACGAGCGATTAAAGAAAACAAAATTGTCACTAATTTGCGTTCTTGTTTTTCTGATTTTTTCTTTCATTTCTTTGCGTGTTCGAAGAAGGAGAAATCGAGATGTGCGATTTGGTAGAATGCTTTTGAGTCCTCTTTATCGAACGATAGTTCCCACGTGGAGTAATAAAGATTCAAATTCCCGCCAAATATTTGACGTTTCAAGATGGCTCGCTACTTCCGTCTATAATACGTTTATAAACGCACCGCGCTTTTCCTCCATTCCTTGGACTAAATTTTGCGAATTTTCATTCAGAATTTTTCATATTAATAAATATTGCTCGTCGTGTATCCAACTTCATAGAGTGAAATAAAAAAAAAGGCGGGAAACCGGATGTCTTCGATTTAATGCGCCACCGTGTAGGATCGCTGTAATCCAATGCATCCAGCGCATCCAGATATATACGCAGTTATTCCGGTTCTACCATCAAGGGCAAGTACATTAAACTTGATCGTAGGACAAAGAAAGATCGTGGAAAGCCACTCTCGTGCGTCGTTTTGATCGTGATGTGAGACCGGTCCGAAGGTCGTTTATTCTTCCACAGCGGAGATTGCGTAGGAAAACTGCGACGTTTTGCACACGTTACTAGCGGTCGCGCATTCGAAGAGGAACGTCGTCGTATCGAAGAACTCTTGCTAAATATTCAAATTGTCGGTTTATTTCTTTGAACTGTTGTACTGCAAATCGACAATTCAAACATGTTGGGTAAGTACTCGATCCACCTCGTTTTTAGGCTTTTAGCGGCTTATTTCTTCGAAATTTTTTTTCATCGATCCGTATCACAAAAATAAATCATAACCTTTTAGAATAGTAAAAAAGGTAACGTTTTGTTTGGGTTTGAAAAGTCCCGTGGTCTAGTTTGAAACTGAGTAGCTGTACCACGTGACGTAGCAGAATCGATGGCTGAAATCTTCGAATCAAGATTTCTCGAACATTCATCATTTTTAACACGAAATAAAAGTATCCGTCTCTGCGTTTGCGAATTCTAAATCTCCCATGCTATTAGTGAGAAAACGGGGTTTAAAAATTGAAAAGGTTATGTTCATTTTCTACTTCAACTGTAAACAAAAGAATCATCTTGGTAACATTGTCCAAGGATTGGTATACCGGGATAATATATACAAAGTAAAACGCCGACAAATACAAAAGATGACACTTACAATCAATTAACTTTATAATCCGTCCTTGATACGTATAAAATCGACTTAAACTCACAAATCTTCAAAACGAATTCCTCATAGATCGTGAACATTGTTTACGAAAAACCAAGCATTAGGGTATTTAGACTTTACACAAAGAGAGCTTGATGATTTTATTTTACCATAAAGATGACGCATTTCTGAGAAACCTTCATTCCAAAAACTAGCGATCTTTTTCTCGTTCATATGTCCTTAAAAACGACTTCCTTTTTTTCTAAAACGATTTACCAATGATAAGAAAGCACCGTTGCATGTATCACAGGCTTAGCGGTGATCGTTCTCGCACTGGCTTCGATGTGTGCATCGGAAGAAATTTGCGAAAACATCCAACTCGGCAATTGTCAAACGGTTCCAGCTCAGGACCAGAAAACGTTCAATCAGGATACAGACTGGGCAAAAGCCACGTCCGTCTATCAGTTTCACGCTAAAGACGCAAACGGTCAAGATGTGTCTCTGCGCAAGTACGAAGGTCACGTAATGATAATAACCAACGTGGCGAGCCAATGCGGCCTAACAGACACCAACTACAAACAGTTGGAAGAACTGTACGAAAAGTACGGCGATTCCAAGGGATTGCGAATTTTAGCGTTTCCGTCTAATCAGTTCGCCTCTCAAGAGCCCGGCGATATGCCGCAAATACTGAATTTCGTTCGTCGATACAACGTCACTTTCGACATGTTCGAGAAAATCGACGTTAACGGACAAAACGCTCACCCTCTCTGGAAATGGCTGAAGAAACATGGCAGCGGCTTCTTAACGGATGATATCAAGTGGAATTTTACCAAGTTCGTCATCGACCGGAAAGGCCAAGTCGTCAAGCGCTACGCGCCCACTACGGAACCCTTCGATCTGGAGGATACGCTCAAAGCTCAGTTCGACGCTACCCTACGCTAAATGTTACTTGAGAGCCTAACATCATCGTTATATACGTACAAACATACGTTTTCAATGTCGAAACTGACATCTGCTGATACTCTTGAAGCTTTTTTATATTCCTTTATTTTCTATCAATTATTTTGTAAACGACATTGTTTCTTACTGTATTCTTCACAAGATACGAATCCAACGATATCGATATCTAAGAAATGTAATTAAATATCAAATTTTCAGAAAATCGGTTTACATTTCAGCTTATACTTTACGGAAGCCCAAATATCCAAATTTAGCCTTTTGGAATTTGATCCCCCTGGCACTAAGCCTGTAGCTTTTAAAAAAAAAACTATAAGTTTCTTTCGTATTTGCATTCGAAATAAAAATTCGGAGAATTCGTTCGGTATTATTTATTTTCTAATTATTGTTAATACAAAAGAAGTGTACTGTACAAAATATACTGCTCTCCACAGAATTCTTCGAGTTAAAAATTAACTTATGGATTTAAATGCATTGAATGGAAATATATAACATCGTTATCCCTTATTAAATCATTATTAAGAGGATTAGATTGTCAGGACAATGCTTATACCTGCATAGTGAGGTAATAAATATTATTTTTGTTTGTTATTATTCTCAATAATCCAATTCTTTTAGAATCTCTTTGACTTCGCGATCGTAGAATTGTAAAAACAGAAAAATTAAAAAAGGGTTCGTAACCGTACTCATTTGTATTCTCTCGTCGTCCCGATTTTTTTCGAGCACTAAAATCACAATTCAATACATTTCGAAAAAATGTTGAAGATTACGAAAAAAAAAATACTTTTTAAGGTCGCGGAATAATTGTGGTCTTCGAAAGAAACTTGGGAATCGTGACTGCTCGAAACACAGACTTTTTACATAAACGTTTTTTTCTTCTTTTTATCTTTTCTGTGCCGTAGATACTAACTTATTGCACAAGAATCCTATGTACAAAACTTTCATACAACGTATTTCAATTCCAACGGACGATTGGATATTCGGCGATTTTAGACATTTTTCACGTTTCGTCGATTCTCACAGAGTTTTTCTTTTTCGCGTGGTCGTCCATGTAGACTTTCTAGTCTGTAATTTTCTGTGCGCGATGAAAAAAAAACGTCTTTCAAATCCGATAAATAAATACAGGCAACGATTTGTTGAATTTTAGGCAGTCTCCTTAGCGTCGGAGTTCTCGTTTATCGTTGCCATCTCGTGATCGATACTTTTGTTTCGGCCATTGGTGATGGGTCCGGCGTCTTCACAAGTCTGGAATGGAAAGGAAATAGTTGTTGCCGATTCAAACGTTGCGATCGTATATGCGCTAATAAGCCAATACTGGATTATCCAACTTTGAAATACTTTTCAATATTATTATTCAAAGATAACAACTTATTAATTTCAACGGATTATACGCAGTTCGAAATGAAAAAATCATTGATTTTTTAAATTGCATTTTCGAGATGTACATGAATATTTTTGGCGTTTTTGGCGATCGAAAAAATCGAAAAAAAAAACACTGCACAAGTAATCTTCACTTTACATCCTGGACCAATGATCCCATGATATTTTTAAATATTTTAAACTGCAAATTGCTTTCCCGTTAAAACAGTAGAAACGAATCAACGGAGAAAAAAGGTACGAAGGGATGAAAGAAGAAAAGCGTGATATATGAGTGACAAAGAGACAATATAAATTACCCATAGTTTCTTGTTGTATTTCTACCTTGTAGGATGGATTGTCGTAAGCGGCGGTGGTTTTTCTCGGCGAAATGTCCGCTTTGCTGCTCGACCTTCTCTTCATTAGCATCATGAGTAGCACGAGGGTCGATAGGATCGATAGGGATGCAACGATTGCGACTATCACCAGAGGACCGTAGTAATCACCCTCGTGAAGCGGTATCGAAGCCAGTTTGCCTGTAAATGGTTGAATATTGTTATCCATTCAATTTCAATCCTTAAGAGGGAGCCGCATACCCTGCGTCCTCCCCCCTCGTTTGCCAATCAGGATAATAGTTTCCCACGGATTTCCTGAAGCTCTTCAGAATTTCACTCAATTTGTGAGCCCGTGGTCAGTTAACTACCTTGCTGCGAAACCCCCGCCGGCAAAACGACTCCCGGTTTCGTCACGAAGTCTTGCACGTTGCTCTTCTTTATTCTTCCGTTGGTGAGGTAGACTTCGATCCAGAGACGATAACGCGTACCAGGCTTGAGATCCGTTATGATCGTTTTCGCCGGTGAGTCTCTCTTCGCTATTTTGAAGGTACTCGTGTCCTCCTTGCCGCTGTCGCTCTGATAAATCGCTCGGTAAATGTTGACGTGCTTATCCTCCGGATATGGCACCCCAGTCCACGATACTTCGACGGCCGTCGATTTTATCGACTTTATCTCGACTCTTACATCGAATGCGTAGGGATCCGGCTCAATCGCGGTGACGACTTGAATCTATTTCCATAAACGAATGTTTCACGTTAAGTTTTTTAAGAATAAAAAATAAAGTTGGATTTGGTTTTGGATAAGATTCCATCAACATGTGAAAGGATTTGTGTAAATTTACCGAACTTCTTCCTTTGCTTTCTAGAATTATAATTATTGTTGAATAAAACTGAAATTCAACAATTATTGCAGATGTTCCCATTTTGTGCTAAAAAAAAACGAAATCGTATGTAAAATCGACTAACGGTTTTTTCGCTGACAAGCTCGGTCGTTTGGCCAGGAAACGGTATGATGGAAATGCCAATTTCGTAATTCGTAGCCGGTTTGAGATTCTCGATAACGTAATTGGTGACTGCACGATGAATGAGTGGTGTAGCGGCGTAGACTTTGCCGTCTCGTTCCTTGTAGCGCAATTGTACACCGTCTATAAACTGCATCTCGTACTCCGTGAATTTCTTCCACATGAGATTTATCCAGGTCGAGTTTGTTTCGACTACTCGAAGCTCCGCGTCGACGGGAATTTGAGGTGGGAGGGTTGGAATCTCCTCGTGACGATCAAGCGTACGAACACTGTAGATTTTACTGCTCGGACTGTTCGCCAAACCCCGGAGGTTCACGGTCACCCGGACCTTGTAATCGGTCGATGGCTCGAGACCGTCAAGCTCGAATTCCAATTGGGGCGTCGCTATCAAATCGTTCGGCGGTATGAAGACCTGCGATTTCCACGTTGCTGGATCAACGTTTCTGCAAACGTTCAAAGTACCAATGTGAAAAAGATGAACTCATTAGGAATGATAGATAAATTCATTAGGAATTATGTCTGATTAGGATGTTTCTTGTTCGGGGCGAAAAAATGTTTTTTTTTTTAGATAATGAAGTATTAAATTTTTTTTTCTTTTAAATTGTTATTTTTTAACTTTGAGCATTAACAGCGACGTCTTTCGTTTCGTATTTTTTATGAAAAAGCTTTTCAAACGGTTCAGGAATAATAAAAAAAATTTGATAGAATTATATATAAGAATTATAGCCAATATGCTGAATAACAATTTTAATGGTTTTTCTAAACGATGGAATTCCCCAAAACATTGCTTTCCCAATTTTACCCTCTTAAGGGTAGATTTTTCCCTAAATTCCCAAATACGTTATTTCTGATTTTCGACTAAAAGACTGTATACGAATTTTTATGGATTTAATTTGAAAAAGACTTTTTCTATACATCTCGAATTTTATCCCTTTAAATAGAGAACTTAAAGAACTCCCTTTTTTGAAATTTTTATTACTTTCCGAAAATCAGATACTTAGCAGCAGCGAAATTTTTATTTTTGTATCGTTTTTCGAGCTCACGTTTTATCGCTGGTGTATCGTAGCTCGACGCGAGCTTGAAGACCTACGAAAACTGGGGGCACCGTGAAGACGATCCTGATCGTGCTGTCGTCGAGAGCCTCCAAAGCTTTGACTGAAACTTCGTCCTGCGGATTCTGATGCGGTTGGTTGGCGCCGGGGAATCCCGGAATGCCACCGAGAATGGAGAAGCCTGGAGGGACGTTGGGGTGATCCAGACCTGCATCGTATCCAAAAAAAAAAATGGAATATCGAAAGATAATGGAAAGTTCCCAATCACGCGAATAAAATCCGACGAATTGAAGATTTACATTTAGCGAAAAAGAAATTGTCAAGTTTATCCTCCAATAGAAATATTATGTCTTTAACTGAGCCTAAAAAATCATTAAGGACGCGAGAGAAGTATCTAAAAATGTTGAACCGAGATTTCTCACAGATGAATAACTATCAGCGTAAAATAAAAGAACGACGTTCCGCGTCGATGATTTCTCCAGAACTTCGTGCTCTATGTTTTGAAAAAGAAGCAATCACCTATGAGAAAACTGGGTTCGAAATATTGTTGTGTCGATCGTCTAGCTTCTCAAGTGAATTGAAAAAAAAATGACAAAAAAACTTATTTTTCTGCCCGTTGGGATCGGCTCTTAACGGAAGATGGGGAACGAACCTGACTGGTTGGGTGAGGCTTGTGCGGCAAACGGATGATTCAAGTGTGAGTTTGGTGACGAATCGGGCAAGCGAAGATCGACGCCAGGAATCAAGTGGGTCGGTGGTGGGCCAGCGACGTTCTGATAAACATGATTGATGGGGGGTTGACCGGGATATCTTTGGAAGGGACCAAGATTGGAATCGTGTTGGCTAATGTGTGCCAAAAGTTCTTCGATCTGTTGCGGCGAGTTGGGTAGTTCCGAGGTGTGTACGTGATAAGTGGTCTGACCGTTTTCGTCCTTCTGAGAGACGATACGAGGGGGTGGCGGTCTCTGGCTATTCTCGTTGGTTGGTAAGACGGAAGCGATATGGGCGAAGAAAGGAGGCTCAGGATCTTTTTGTGTTACGATTTGTCGATGAATATCATAAAGATCGGTATGACCCTGAGGTGGCGAGTGTTCCAAGTGTGTAAGCCCCGGATGTTGTTGATTTATCAAGCGATAGAGTTCCTCGGGTAGAATTTCTCGAGCTGGATCATGAGCCGGAGAAACTTTCGTTTTTCCAGGAGCCAATTGGCTCGGCTTGTTCGTTTGTTTGTGAGCTTCGTTGCGGGTCTCGCCGGGCGGTTTCTTCTTGGAGTTATTGGTCCCGAGACGATTGGGATCGCGATGATGATCGGGTCTCAGAAAAGCGGGATCTCCGTAGGGTGGACCAGCGTCAGGATTGTCGTATTGATTCACGAAACGATTGGGCGGTATGCTCTCGCCGTTGTTCGGGACAAATACGAAAGGCCCATCCGGCACGTCCGCGTAAGGCTTCAAGGGTATGAATTGCGGTTGATCGCCCGGATGACCCAATTTGTTGGTCGAACCCGTCGTGTTTGGATTATCGAGCTTCGTGCGCGGGGGATTGCTCGCTTTTTGCACTGGGAATCTGTCGGGGGAGAGAGGACCGGGGAACGGTTGAATCGAGACTCGACGATCCTCGTCCTTAGCAATGTATTGCCCGCCCGAATCTTTGTGAGGCTTCGAAGACTCCAGTGGCTTTTTCACCTCAGACTTTGTTTTTGATTTGTCTTTAGAAACCGATGACATTTTGTTCTCCGTGTGAACCGGCAAGTGAAACACTTGATCGATACTCGGATGGACCATCGGCTTGTAATCTGGACTGTACGGACCGTTGTACACCGTCGTCGGGTGACCGGGATCCATCGGATAATGGAACTCATGATCGGGAGTGGGATCGTAATGATTGTTCGTCAAGTCAGAGACCCTCGTCGTTGATACTTCGCTAATGTTTTTCCTAGCTAGCGAATCTTCGTCGATCATCGATTTTTCCGTGTTTTCGGCGATCGTATTGTCTGTGGCTAAGAGTCCGGGATACGCGGTCGTCACGTCCATTCCTGCAATATACAGTAAAGTCCATTTGTCACGAAAAACCAATTTTGTCAGATTTTATGTTTTCTAGTTTTTTTTTCTTTCAGTCCAACATTACGTCCGAACGGTCCATGCAACGCGCGATTCAGTATTTACAGAGACGATCGATGGAAAACTGAAGGGCGGGGGGGGGGGGGGGGGAAAACGGAACCTTCCTATTTACAGAAGTGGATTTCAGGCCACCGAGTACATGCGTCATCACCAGCTTACAGGATTTTAGCTTCCGCGAAAAAAACGTGGTTTGGTCGGGCTTCGGACGAAGATTGGGACGAGAATTCGTGGTACGCTACCGGCCGATCGCGAAACATAACTTATCGTGTTAAAATCCAATCGCTACGCGAATGAGAACGTGCAGGGATATCGGAGAGGTATAAAGTTACCAGTCAGGTTCGTGGGATCGAGACAACAGTTGTCAGTTCTTCAAAGCAACGTCCAGGATAGTTCCTTCGATAACTACTTCTATCGGGCCCGGAAATGTGTCTTTTCGAAAAAAAGAAATTTCTGGAATTTGGAGGTTAGTCCTCATGCGAGCGTTAGTATCTCCGTCGATGACTGGAAAGATCTTCTCTCCAATAGCCTTCAAGATTATTAGAGGAATTTTAACCCAGGAATCGAGTTAGTGGTAACGACCGAATATTTATCCAAAATCTTCAAAAGTTGGATTGTAAAAACCGGAAGTTACTTACCGGTCGTTGAGTGGCTCAGGGAATGATCGCAGACCCAATGCGAGCAACATTCATCACCGGGAAGCTTAGCCAAAGTCGCTTGGTGCGGAGGACATTGCAAGGTCGGCGGGGGTAACGCAGCGACTGGTGGACAAGCCGCTTGACAGGAAATGTTGCCCATGTCGCAGTAGCATCTCTTTTCGCAGCCTGTCACGTTAGTCGGCAGTTCGCTCCAGTTGTCGTAACTCGTACCCTCGTAGAGGCACGATCCGTTGTTCCTGCAGCGAACCTCCTGGAATCAACGCGGAAACGTTCAGTCAACATTGGAAATAATAAACCGAATGATCTACCTGATATGACGCATTAATAATGAGTCAACTGGTGGTTGTCAAATATCTTCAATATTTTTAAGAGCCGTACGAATGAAAAATCATTCACTTTTTTAATATTGATTTATTTATTTAGAAAGAAGTCTTTTTTCTTTATCGATTGTTTTTACTGGCAAGCCTGGACATCTTTAGTTAATGAGGCTGAAATTGATTCAAATGACCTCTAGAATAACCTCTTTCAAGGACTAGGTCAAATTACCCGTCATTGTGGACATGAAAGACGCCAATGTGGGGGCGCCCCTAGCGGATACACGAGGAAGCCTTCTAGCATCATCAATCAAAATTCCGGACTTTCTATTACGTGAAACGTCAACCGGAAGTCAGGAAAAAGGAATTGTTGCAAATTCGTCGAATATTTTACCTCTGGACAACATTTGGGTGCTTTTGCAACGAAATTCGCCGGGACGGTTTCCCAATCGAGACAATTAGGATTGAGAACGTCGAGGCCAAAGTCCCAAGGGCACTCGATCGTTACGCACTCGGTTTTGGCACCTTCACCGCAGACGCACAACGATATGCACTCGTCGTACCACTGGGCACCTATTTTGTACAACTTGCCCCGATGACTGCACAAACCCTTCTCCATCTTTTCCGTTATGTTGGTCTTGATTACTTCGGCCGGTAGGAAGACCTGAAGCGCCGGTCCCGTACGACCTCCTTCCGCTACGCGAACGAAGTAACTGTGAGC
>JAPYZJ010006259.1:0-10211 GCA_030522765.1 Ophioninae sp. B BG-2022a | reverse complement strand
TTGATCAATGATCAAAGTAACCCCATGCCTGTGATCAATGACACCCCGCATAAAAGATAAACCGCCAGTGAATGAAATATTTAGGTTAAAATACAAAACGCAACTTCTTTCTCAAGCTAATTAAACACATAACAACATAAACTATGCATTTTTCTAGCACCTTTCATATTCAATCTGGCACCCTTGAAGTTATTTTATCCCTTAAAATAGTTCAAACACAATACTCACAGTGTTTTATGAAAATCTCTGGTAAAGATCTGTTAGTACGTGCAGCACTTGGGCGTACGTGCAGCACGCGCAAAAAAAAAAATCTTTCGGTTGCATTCAGAAATTAAACAATTCCTGTTTTAAAAAAATTTTAAGTTTTTATCAAAGTTACCCCGTGAATCAAAGTAACCACATTCCACGGTACATCTCCTTTGCTGAATCTGTGTCTTTTTCTGAACGGCACGTCTTCAAAACGTTCGATAGGATTTTCCCAATCACGAATGTAACTTTTGACAATGATGCGCTGAACTCTTTCGACTGCACCTTCGTAGTCATATATTCATCATCAGAATTATTTGTAAATTCATTGTTCATCAACCCGTTAACGGAAATAGAAACGATATTTTGGAGCGTTATATTGATCACAACCGCGCGTCGTGTCGCTAATGAAAAATTAGATTAGGGTAGCAGTCCATATCGAGTGTACGAGAAAAAACCTTGCGCACCCTAGCGTCTCTGGTGGCTTTTTTGAGCGTCACAGCGAATCGGACCGCAAGGAAGCATACTACCTCTCTTGAGATAAGGAAGCCAACGAGGCTCCTTGTTTAGCCGAGGAAGGACTATAAAACGCGGAACGAGGAATAAGGAATCCTCATTCCTCAAGGAACGACTACCAATACGGGTGTAAGACTTGTACGTACCTATACCTGTTGAGAGGGTGACTACGATTGAGCTGCCTTTTTCTAGTAGGGGAGGGGTAGGGTACTTAACGTTTAAACATTCCTAAAAACTAAAATAATGCGATTGAATTAAAAATTTTAAATTAGAATCAAAGCTTAATTCATTGCGAATGCCTATGGATACATATGTATGTTGATAACGTAATTAGTCTACGAGATGTAAATACTTAAATGAAAAAAGGCATTTGACCGGTTATGCCCCGTGCATAGGGGTAAAGTGGGGTCTCCTATGGGGCATTGTGGGGTGGTCATAATAAGGAACGACACACAACTTCCAAACGAAATAGTTTTATTTGGTAGCAACGCAACGACTGTTAAAAAAAAATAAAAATAACAACAACACTTTAGCACAACAAATTCAGTACAAAAACTTCTCTTTATTATTATTTTTGTGAGTTAAGAAATCGGAGATCGCACAAAAAACTTTAACACGTTTCGTCGATCTTTTATAAAACTTAAATATTAAAAAAAAGAAATACTGAACTTTGGTACAGTTAAGTAATGAATTACGGTAAGTTATAAACATCTCCTGTAAAACTTGAATCAAAATAAAAAAAAATAAACGTAACTCGTATACACGTTTTAATCTCATAACTTAAATATTTTGGCTTTAAAAAACAACGTTTTTAATCATTTTAATCTTTAACAAAATTTGTTAAAGTGGTTAAAGTTAAAGTTGTCCGTGGACCTTTGTGCATATTTGCTGCTTTTCTGTAGCCGATTTCTCCGGATACAACACTGCGTAGAGCTTGTTTTATAGCTTCCACTGACCACGATTGCTGTCCAGTCTTCCTCTTGTAGTTGCGGTCCATGTTGGGTAAAAACGTAAAAAATAAACATATTATAACTTAGCATTCTTTAAAACGGGACAAAGTGGGGCACTTTTCTATCATAAAAAAGGCATATTGGGGTGCCCCACTTCGCCCCATGTGCCATACCCCACTATGCCCCACCGTCGCGTTCAAAATTAAACACAAAGGAACGGTATCTTACCTTTGATTCAATGACCTTGTGCTCGTTGATTAAGATATCTGGATGGGAACTGATTCGTAACAAACTATAACACACCACAGTACACAAGCTCGTTTTAGAAAGGATTGCTGTTCAATTGCACGAATTTTTTCAAGAAAAACACTGGTTTTGATAGTTCTGTTTACATCACACAAACGCGATGTCACGCGGCGACTAACGACTAATCATAGCAAGCCATTTGACAGTTTGCAGAGCGTTCGTTTCGAGCTGCGCAAGGCTCGCCCCGCTATGTCCCGCCCCACCCCTATATTGTTTCCACCAATATTATATTTTAGCTGCATTCGCGCGTATAAGGTTACGGAACGATCGGGAAGCGGAGGAAAAAGGGAGACGGCGCTGAGAGCAACGATTGCACAACGAAACACTTTTCGCCGGAGCTGTAAAGTACTTTCTCCCGGAAAAGTAGCTCCCCACTGACCGCTTTCCCCGATGAGAGGAGAAGACGCTTTTTTCGCCGTCGGTTACGCTCCAAATGTCATCGATCCACGAATAAAAGTAATGACATTGTCGCGATAACAAAGATTCAGTACGTCCTCGATCCTCGAACAATGAAGACGGTGAGTTGGTAGATTTGTCAATAAACTCTCTCGACAAGGGTATCGACAACGGCTCAACGATTGTATATTTATCTTCGAGTGTACATTGGTCGTGACTGCCGTTATGTAGAAAAATCAGCGAAATAACCGACTATTGACCGACCGACCGCTCTAGAATGGCTTTTGTAGTAGAGACCTGTTGGTTTGGGCAAGTCATATCGAATGTACAAATCTCGTATAGACTTTCGTCGAAGATATTCTTATTTATAAAGTGTAGAACTTGTAAAATACTTGGTACAAGACTCGATTCGCTCTGATATTTTCGGGTGTCGATGAATATTTCGAAATTGTTGCGATTTCCAATGCGTAATCTACGCTGTCGTTAGTTTTTTCCGTGTGAGACGAATAGTCGTTGATGAATTGCGATGCTCGGAAAATGTGTCAAGTTTCGGAACATGTCGAGGTGGAAAATCGGAATTCTTTGTTCACTCCTAGTTTGTTTTTATTGTGGCAGGTTGCTATGCTTTGGTGGATGTTGCGTTTCCTCGTGGCTGCAATGATTATCGAGGCAAAGAAAACGATAATTACGGAATACGAGAATCACACTACGGAAAAATCGAGTGAGGACGCATCATTTTTTTTATTGAATCCAATGAAAGGTCGTGCATCAGGGTTGTTAAATTCGTCCTGTTCGTATTCGTATTCGTCCAATTAACAACGAGGTTTCCTCTTATCGATTTGCCATCACGATTTGCGAAATAGTTGTTCACCAAAGGGACAAACAACTTTGCTAGCGCAGCGATACGATCTTTTCAGAAGAGGAACGTTAAGAATCTCGAGAGTACCGTGCCGGTTGTTTTTTAAGGTGACGCGTCGCGCGTGAGCATAAGAGTGTTTCGCGGTCCTGACCGAGAAGAAAATGGAAAACGTTTCGTTCCTTGGGGCGTTTGGGTACGGCAGTCCAGCGGCCACTAGCCGAAACTCTTCGATCAGGCGGAGCACGAGCGAGTATTCGTCGACGAGATTCGTCTCTGGATTTTTTTTCGTCTTCTTGCGCATTTTTCGACGGGAAGTGGATGCTCGCGTATATTTACACATCTATCACCCAATAGATCTATCGACAAGTCAAGAAACAATACCTTTAGCGACAAAACTCACACAGATACAACATGTAAATAACTCTGCTAATGTTTGATGGATATTCAACCATTTGTACCTCATGAATAAAACATGTATACGAGTTTAACCTTATTACTATTCGAGTCATAATAAAAATAAAAGCCGTTGATGTCAAATTCGAAAGGCGCGCGCTCTATGCAACACACGAGGCCTGTCCGAACGAACCGCCGCTCGCATCTAGGTAGCGAACAGCTATACGTACGATGTCGCGCATTGAATGCGGATAACTTTTTAGCGCTCCCGAAATACACCGTTTTGTGATTTAAAAAAACATGTATAACTTGGCTGTTCGTTTGGCAGGAAGCGTGTTTGCATCCTTCGGTCGACTATGAGGCAACTTTAAGAGGGAGCCGCACACACTCCCCTCCTAGTCCGTCGATCAGGGTTTCATAGTTTCCCATGGATTTCCTAAACGGCTCTTCGGAATTTCATGAAATTTGACCAGACGGTGTCCGATCGACAGACGAACGGCTGTCCTCTCGGCAGATTTGTCAAATCGGAAAAAAAATGACAGGATTGCAGTACCACACGAGCGTCGCGATGGAAATGCGGTAAAATAAAGAGTTGAGTCAGGATGGCGCCTTGGAGGGGATAAGAGCCGAGTAGACATATTCGAAACACACATTTTGGGACCTCGACCATTCGATTCTGTGAGATATTTCAGGAAATCCATGGGAAACCATAACTCGTAGGTATTTGTTTACGATTTCGAGAAAATATCGTCCGACAATTGTGAGATTTAGTTCCGGCGAATGCCGGGGCACTGACATCTCGAAATTTTCAGCCCGTACGTAGGTACTACGTGTACGTACTCGTACACGAAGCCCGTCGAGGCTCCCCCCCGGCCGCTAGCGACAATTTTGGCTCGCGGTAGATGGCGGTAGCTCGCGCTTATTTCGTTTTACCGACGCGAGTCGACGCTGCGAGCGAGTCTCGTCGCGGGTCGCAGCCCTCATCTCTCAAACGCGAGGTCGCGGAAAGATTTCCGATGGTAACTCGACGGTGACGTCTCAAAGATGACCCAAGAGGGGTGACTCGTCGGCGTAAATTGGACAGTAACGGTAGCTGGGCGTCCTCGGGGCACGAGCAGCGAGCGGTCGTTCTTACCGACAGTTGGAACGGAGATGATCGATCGCGAAAAGAGCTTTCGCGCGGTCTGTCGGGCGGAACGCCGCTGTCACGTCCCGCCACTCGCGTCATCGATCCAACGAGCAATATTAAAATAAAGGACAGGTTTAACGAGCTTTCCGTCAAACGAGACGAAATCGGAGATTCGGAAGAAGCCGAGTGGCAGAGCCGAGTGGCAGAGCCGAGGTGCGCGAGGACGATTGAAATTTCGAATAACCGGAAGTCGATGAATCGGAAGTTGAGCAGACAGTTTAATTCCGTAAACTTTCTCGCTTGGAGCGTACAGTTCGTTTCATGTTTTTTTCCATCCACGCGATAGTTGGGCAAAAGTGTAACGACGATAAAAAAGGAAGAGTGGAAGGATCGTTCGAAGGATGTCCACGAAATCCTCGGTGGATCTGAGGGCCGAATTGGCGGAACTCGTCAAACGCAAAGCCGAAATAGCCGTGAGTCTCGAAATAAGTCCGGACGCGTTGAGTCTTGCTCGAGTCGAAGCGTCGAAGCTCGATCCGACAACCGGCGCACCCTGCTTTTTGAGCTCGAATCGTCCTCCGAAACTTCGCACAGGAGAGTTGCACGTGAAAAGTAGATTCGTCGAAGAGGTCCGCCCGCAACCGTCCCCGGGAATCTCGTTCGAGCGAACCCCGAGTTTGAGGTTATGGCGCGGTTGTTGCGCGGTTGTTGCGCGTTGGACCGAGCTTTGCCGAATCCTCGATTATTTTTCCCGGCTGGCCGGCCCGCTCGCGAAACGCAATCACCGCAATCCAGCCGGTTATTCGCTCGCGTTGAAATTTCTCTACTTTTCGCGGATTACCGTTTCGTCGCTGCTCAAATTAGTCGCGAGCGTTTATCGATTTTCTCGCGTCGATCGCTAGCTCCGAGAATCGTTAATGGGCGCGGCGCTCTTACGAGTACGGGAGGACGGACGCGTATCCTCCGGACATTTCTTTTCGCCCGCCTCGGCGCCGTTCCGACGCCGCCCGAGATTCTATCCCAGGATTCGAGGAAACGGGCCGACGGCGGACGCGACTCGCTCGCCGAACGAACGTCCGAGGTGCCCCCCGATAATCCGCGATCAGGCTCCGACGACGTCGGAGCTATTTGAAAAAGCGTCCGCGAGGGATCACCTCGCGTTCTCGGTACGCGCGTCGCCGACCGTCTCAATTTTCTTAAAGAAAAAGAAACGGGTCCGATCGGAGGGCTTGCGCGACGAAAAAAGACTTTTCGCGAGAGTACCCCGCCGGCCGGATCCGAAGCCGCGTCGGACGGCTCGCGTCGGCGCGGATATAAACTCGGCGCGACGGATGTTCCAGGATACTCTGGCAAATTTGGAGCGTCAAATATACGCGTTCGAAGGCAGCTATCTGGAAGACACGCAGCTCTACGGAAACATAATACGCGGGTGGGACCGCTATTTGGCGAGCAATAAAAACACGAATAGCAAAGCGGACAAGAGGAACAGGAAATTCAAAGAGGCCGAGAGGCTATTTTCGAAATCTTCTATCACGTCGATGGCTGTGAGAAACTTGGCAAATCGCTCGCGAGAATCGGAGCTTCCTTCGCGCATGGAAGAATAATTTGTTTTTTCTTCGCAGGCTGTTAACGGCTTGGTGGAAAGTACCCAGGAAAAAAGTAAGGACCTCAACGGATATTAACGAATGTATACTATTTACGTTTTTTTTTAAACGACAAACGATACGTCGATCGATTAATTTGTATTTCGTTGCTTTGTAACTTCTTTCGTCGAATTGTTTTGACAATACAATCGTTATTTGATTTAACGCCTGTTTTCCCGAGCACCCGTTCGTTCTTCCGAGTATCACCGACTCGTACTTGTCTTGTTTTCGATCCGACGTCGAGGCACTCGTGGTTCTTGCTCGGTCGCCCGGATAACGGAATTCGCGCTTGGGTTTGCGACGGGGACGGTGAGGATGGAAGGCTCGCGCGAACGTCCCGTTCGATCTTTGCGCTTCGGATGGATCGAGGAGTTGCGCGCTTTGACCTCCTCACCCGTATTTTCCACCGATCCAGCGTTCCTCGGATATCGGGGAATCGGCGATAGCGAATCCAGTGGGCGCGACGCGACGAAAACTCGCTCGTAACGAGCCTCCGTGGTCGGTTCGAGCGTGCTCGCGAGCGATCCGAGCGACGGGCACCGGACTCGTTCTCGCCGATGGCTCGATACTCGGTTCGCGATGACTCGGGGAGGAAACCGGACGAGGACTTTTTTTTTTTATTCTTTTCCTCTGAGAATCGAACGATCGATCGCGACGGCGTTCGCCGAGACGAATCGCTCGGGGAGGCTGCCGCGCGCGACGGACAAACCCAAACGAGCGTCGCTCGACGCGTTCAGGCTCGATCGTTCTCTCGGATCGAGGCCAGTTTCACCGAGAAGGCGGCGTCGATCCGAGTCGGCCGAGGCCTCACCCGACGAGGGAACGCTTCGTCGGTCGGGCCGGCGCATCGAGGGACGTCGAGTCGCTTCGCGCGCTTATCGTCCGGCTAGCTGCGAACCAAGCCCCGACCTTGCCGAACGTGCCGCGACTCGGCTTCCTTTTCGATCGATCGCTCCAAACGTTTCGGAGCCCGCTCACCTGCCGTACACTTTTCGTCAATAGAGGCGACGGCGGCGACGGCGGCGGCGGCGGCGGCGCCTACAGTTTCTTTCTCATTTTTTGAAACCTTCGAACGACGAGTTACCAATTCGAGGAATTATTTGAAAAACTCGTCGGCGGTCGTGTACGCGCGTCGCTTTCAGTCGACGCGGAAACTGTACG
Organism: Ophioninae sp. B BG-2022a; assembly: GCA_030522765.1. Classification (NCBI taxonomy): domain Eukaryota; kingdom Metazoa; phylum Arthropoda; class Insecta; order Hymenoptera; family Ichneumonidae; species Ophioninae sp. B BG-2022a. The sequence goes on along the minus strand of JAPYZJ010006259.1, from coordinate 2,612 downwards.
CGGTACGCGAGCAGGGGGGGGGGGGGGATCCCAACTTTGAGCGGCGATTCATCGAAAACGATGCCGAATTCGCACCTGCAGTTTCGGGGTTTGATCGATACCTGCGTAGAGTACGAGGACCCGAGAGGGGAGCCCGTGACTGGACGCGCGTCTCCCGGAAGGCCTCCTCGTGAGAAACAAAATAAAAGTAGGAAAAGAGTGGCTCGGGGATCGAACGCGCACCGTTCAATCTGTATCTGGGTCTGAGGGAGGGGGGGGGCAATCTGTCTCGAATCGTCCCGTGTGCGCGCACTTTCGTCGGAACACGACTCGTAACGCGACGCGATTCTTATATTCCTGGCTCGAGGAGGCGAGGCGAGTTACGCTCGCGCAGGCTAGACCCGGATGTCCAATTTGGCCAGGGGTGGCCCGAGGGAGGGAGGGACGGTACGGTCGCACGAATCCTCGCGGTTTCCTCGGGTTTCGCGAGCGAACCGCGCATCCATTCGGGAGGCGAAAGAACCCGAGTCTCCACTCGACACTTTCGAGCCAACAATTGCGGCTGAACTCGTTTGAATCGTGGTTCATTCAGTTGCGCGATCCTGCGATTTATTGAATATTTTAGTGAATAGCGTTGGTGGGCACTCGCGACAAAGTTTGAATCGCTATTAGGCCGGATGAGGAGCGGCGCGGCGGAAAAATTCAAGGGTGCCGGCGCGTTCGGGCCGTCTCCCGGCGACACGGGTTGCCCTGTGTCCTTCCGCGAACCCTGGCCTTGGTACCGCGATTGGAAAATATACAAGTTTAACGTTCGAGTACGTTCAAAGTTCGTTTCGCATCGAGGAAGGAGGGTTTCAAGCAGGGTTCTCTCGGAAGGGCGAAGGGACACCGGAGCCGCCACAGCCGCGACGCGCCCTTCTCGGCGAGAGCGAGACGCGCTGGCGACTCTATCGCGGGCACGGCAGCCTCGCCCCGTCGACGCTGTCCGGCGCGTATCACGCGGCCACGATTCCCCTCATCGGTCAATCGCGTTCCCTTGCTCGCGCGCGACGCGTCTTCCGTTGTCCCTGTTCGAGTTGTTCCTCGATCGTACGACAGGATCCGAGCCGTCCCTTCCGCTTCTGGGAGGGAACGCGTCACCCGAATACTCGAACAACACCGAAACGCGTTTCGCTTCGATAACCGCGTATGCCGCCCACCGCGAACCCTACCGAACAGACTCAACAGTTTATCATTTGAATAGTTGAAGATATCGGGATTTCTCATTTATGGCGGAGACCGGTGGTCCATCGTGCACGCGTTTCCCATTTCTCCGTGTATCGACGGATCTCTTTGCCAGGCACAGTCGCGTACTTACCTTATTTTTCCCGTGAAGGAAACGTCACAAACTTTGCGTTACGGTGGTTCGCCGAGCCTTCTCGAGTCGAGATAATATCGTTTCGAACTGCAAGCCTGCCGCACCGGTGCGGTTACTTTCGAATTGTCGCATTTCATTTCAGCGAACACTTGGCATCTCCGGGTGAAACGTTCGTTTCACCCTACCGTAGCACCGTATGGCAAATTTGCAGCCTACACGCGGTTGTGGCGGCCGGCGCTGCCGATTGCAGCGCCCTCTCGCAGCTTCGGTGCTGACGCTTCCATTTTCGCGGGACCCACCCACCCAGGTTTATCCATCCGGGCCGATTGCGCGTTACGCTTTTCTCTTACGCTATTATTGAAGCCTCGTACCACCGACCTCTACCTTTTTCTCTCTTGAAATATTTCTTTACCGTGAAAATAATGAAAAGACATTTGAAAGTAAGGTGAAATTTGCGTTGCTCTTGCTTGGGACGATTCTAACCACGGCTCTGTTGCCGTCGTCATCGGGTATGGCTCGTACCTCCGAGCTTCGCCCCGAGTAGCCAGCCCTGGCGATTGTATTTATAGCTTGGACCGAGTTCTGGTTCCTAGTGACGAGTCACCGGGAACTTGACTAGTATTTTCAGTGATTCGCGGCTAGGAAGCTGAACCAGTCTTTCGATCGAGTACTTCGATACAGGATTTGAGTTGGGGACGATTGAGCGCCTATCGTTGTGTATCGGGTGTCCCGGTGAAACGTCCTCGGGTACATCGAACGTTTGCGTTTTACAACAAAAATGTCTCGAACAAGAGGTTTCTGGTTCGGGGAGGAGCACAAACGTTGCGATACGAGTTTTAGTCCCCGCAACGATTCGAATATCCCTTGTGAGTTTTGTAAACGGAGGCGGCACGCGTTTCTTTCCTCGACAATTCTCACGATCAATCTCGAATTCCTTTCGAATACCGGACGTACCTTTCAACCGCGTCGCGTTTGCGCTTTAGGGGCATTAAAGTTTGACAAACACCGTACTCGATCGAGCCAATTTTCGCCATACTCGTCCAAACGTAAACGAAATTTCGTAATTCGCGAGTCGGTGCGAGTCTTTGCTCCGTGTTCAATTTCGAAAAAATGCACGCCTCGATGTTTCCTTTTTGTTTCTAGAGATCGATTTGTAGCTTTGCAAAGTTGAGTATTCACGTAGGGTAACCTGGTCTAAGAGTACGCATCCGATAAGAGTACGCAACACCAAAAGCTGTGAAGTTTTTGACGATGCACGGCAAACTTCAGTCATATT